>CM038218.1:58166504-58374125 GCA_021442155.1 Cymbidium sinense | reverse complement strand
AGATTGCTTGAAAATACAATTCATTAAGATTACGAACCTTTAATATGCGAAGAGAAAAGATGTTATAAAGGAAGAACACAGACATCATATGCTAAGGCTTACTTCTGGAATATGTTGAAAAATCATACAAGAAGATCACTATATTCATCCATGTTCTGATAGGTAGAAGAGGTACAAATTTTATGGGAAATATATTGCCAAATAAGCGGTCTAAAATTATTACAAAATTAAGAGACAAAAAATAGGCCATATCCACCACCATAAAAAAGCAAAACATAAATGAGATTAACCTGTTCAGTTACAAGAAAGTATAGAATGACTGAAAGATTTTAAATTCATTCCGCATTAGGAAACCAGTGGCTGGAGCATGGCGAACAGCAGCAGCAAGAGAAGAAAGTTGATTGGGGAGAGTACTAGCTGGTGGTAGGGTATAAACGACTTGTGCTTGTTGTGTGTTCTTGTTAGATTTGTTTAAATTTTCGTTTGATTGAAAAATGTGTGTATTCAAAATTATTTGTGAACATCATGTTTGTGCTCAGCTCATTTAAATTTGGGCTGTATAAGATAAAATCATTCTACTCATCCATTAATCAATTGTGTGCCATTATCTATAATGATCATCATAGGTAGCCCATACCTATAGCTGATATCTGTCCAGATGAAGTTGCCAATAACTTCAGCTATCATCTTCACAAGAGCCTAGACTTCTATCCGGTTAGAAAAGTAATCAATCATCACCAAGATGTACTTAGAGAAGTAACTGATCATCACCAAAATATACTTCCTTTGACCTTCAACCAGAGATCCATGCCGCAACATTGCAAAAGGCCATGAGCTAAAGGTTGGAGTTATAGGTAATTTCTGACATGCTCACATCTCTTAGAGAATTCCTCCTCATTTTGCAAAGTGTAGGCCAGAAATAGCCTTACCTCAAAATTTTGTTCACCAATGTTCTTCCTCCGGAATGGTTGTCGCATTCTCCAGAATGAACTTCTTTTAGGGTACCGACGACTTCATCTTTTTAGACACAGTGAAGGTAGAGAGACGTTATTGATCTCCTGAATAATTCGACATCAATGAACAAGTATTGTGCTGATTTGATTTTGAACATTCGTGAGTCTATGACGATAGAAGATATAATATCAATCTTCAGATATTCAATGAAATGATCTACCCAACTTGATTTTACTTCAATATCAATTTCTATAACTTCAAGCACTTTAATAATTGGTTAATTTCACAACAAGCCTTCCATCAAGGATCCTCAATTTTGATAGTAGATCAACGAACTAATTTTCTTCTCTGAGACTATGCTCAATTATGAAATATTCAAAATTTTCAAACTCCGTCTTCAATTTGAACAAGCATTTATGCATTAATTTCTCCTTGGCTTCATATTGGATATTAACTTGATTCACTACCCATTTAGAATCTGATTTAACAAGTAGATGTTTCACTCCACCTAGAGTTTCATACTCTACTTGATTATTAGTTACTTCGAAGCATATCTGAATAGAATGGTGATGAGAAATTCCTACTAGACCATGGAGCACCATCCCGATACTAATATCTTGAGTGTCTAATGCTCCATCAACGAAGAGAGTCTACAACTCTTCTTTTGATATATTGGCTTCTTTACTAATTTGGAAAAACATGCTAGAAAGTTAGAGCTTGTGCCTTGATCGTAATTCTCAGCACATACGAGATATTGAACTCGCTAAGTTCGATGACCCATTTAAAAAGCCTTCTTGTAAGATCAAGTTTGGAGAGTGCTAACATCAGTGGATAAATAGATCTGACTCACATTGAATGCGCTTGAAAATATGTCAACTTCTTCATGATAGAATACCTAAGTTCAGCTCCACTGAGAACTTTGCTAACATAATATATAAGAAATTGATTTCTATTCTCTTCTTGTAGTAAAATAGAACTAACGGCTTCTCTTTCTACGCCAAGATACATGAAAAACTCATTAGTTTTTGAGCTTAAGAGGAGCGGTGGAGATGATAAGAGTTTCTTCAATTAAATGAATGCTCGTTCGCACTCTTTAGAGTAGGTAAAATATTTAGAAATCCTCAGCACCTTGAAGAAGGTGAAACATCTATCTCTAGACTTCGAAATGAATCAACTCAAACAAGCAATTTGAACTGTTAGCACTTGGGTCTCCTTGGTATTTCTGAGAGATAACATTTCCAAAATTGCTTTGACCCTCTCATGATTAACTTTGATGTCTTATAAAGTGAGTTGATAATCAAGAACTCAACCCAACTCCAAAAGTACATATGAGTGGATTAAGCTTCATGTTGAATCGCCTCAATATGTTGAATGTCTTCTTCAAGTCTCTGATGTGCTATTTTGGCAACCCGCTTTTAATTAACAAGCTATCAATATACACTTCAACATTTATTTATTTTTATTAGAAAATATTACATCCATTAGCCACTGATATGTAGCGCCGACATTTCTTAGCCCAAAGGATATTATACTATAACAATACACTCCATCCATTGTAATAAACATAGTCTTTGCGCCATCCACAAGGCACATCATAATTTCGTGATAACAAAAAAAATGCCAAGAAAACTCATAACTGAGTAGCCGACAACAGAGTCGACTAGGGCATCAATATGTGGCAAGGGGTAACTAGCTTTAAGGCATGCTAAGTTGGGATTTGTGAAGCTAACACACATTCTTCATTTGTCGTTTGACTTTAATACCATAATGACATTGTCTGGATAATGAACCTCTTGGATAAATCATGCATCAAGTAGCTTCTTAACTTCTCCGTGAATTAGTTCACTAAGTGTTGTCACCACAAGCCTCATCTTTTGGTTGATTGGCCGAGCTCTGAGATCAACATTCAGCCTATGACAGAGGACATATGTATCAACAGCTGACATCTTAACAAAGGACCAGACAAAGACATCCCTATACTCCCTGAGAGTTAATATCAATTTGCCTCTTAATTCAGCATTAAAAGAGCTTATTCAAAAAGTCTCGTCGACTTTTCTATAGCTTTTGTAGCTCCTAAGCTACTTCCATTTTTTACTTCCCAACTGCAAAATCTCCTCTTATACGTTGCTCACAACCTTTAAATAACAAGCCGTCAGTTGTATTAAATATCCACTGATAACTTTACCTAGAAATTTCATGGCTCCATGGTACGTTCACACGACCGCCTAAAAGTGTTCAGCAACAGCTAGCTAAAGATAGCTGTAATAACCGAAAAAATAAAAAAATAAAAAAATACAACCGGTGCTGCGGATTGGAAAAGTCTAGGAGAGTTCAGTTTGCAAACCATTGAACTCCCAAAAGCGAGAGAGAGAGAGAAGGAAGACTCAACTGCGTTCTAGCCGAGTGAGGCTTCCGCCGGAGGGCTTTAATCGTCGTCGGCCGAGAAGAAGAAGAGGAGGTGCCACAGGTGGTGCTCTACTCGTCATTGAGCGCGAGCTTTAGTCGCCGAGAAGGAGGAAGCCGTGTTGCGAGCGGTGAGAGGAAGAGGGAGTGGGTGCGTGACTTTGGACAAAGCCGCTTATTGGATCTTAGGGCAAATCGAAGCTTATAACATAAGGTTAGAGTTTAATTATTGTAAATTGAAAATTTTCCTTTGAATTAGTCACCTCTATATAATATAAGAATCCATAAGTTAAGTTTGAAATAATTTATATAATTATATGTTTAATTAAAAATCTGATTTTATTACTATCTCTGACTTTAATGTCATTTCAAGTTTTAACTTAGGGTTTATCGATTTCAGCAAATAAGTTAAATTAAGAATATGTAGCATAAACTAAATTTAAGTTTAAGAATATCATTTTAAGAAAAATAATAAATAAAAGTATTAAATTTAGGAGAACCTATAAATGAAATGCAAACATTTGAAACTTATGAATGAAATGGATATAGTAAAAGTACGATTAATTGTATTAATAGATTAAGAGCTAAATTTTACCTTTCCTTAAGCATAATATAAATTAAACTTAATTATTTAAATTTTATAAACTACGTGCAAAATATAACTTAAGTATTAACTTGATATTTAGCCTAATAAATGTACATAATTTAATAAATAAATTAACTAAATATGATTATTATCATTATTATTATTAATTGTTAATTTAACTTGATTTAGAAAATACGATGAATATTGATGAATCGCGTCGATTTATAAAAGTATATATAAGTATCGTAGATAAGAAATAAATAAAATAAAATATATTTCTTTAATATTGATCAATCAATATTTTATTATAGTTTTGATTAAGGAAATAAGCATTAAAGGAAAAGAAGATTGAGAAATTAATTAAAGTGGGTAATTATGTTCTTACATTTATGGTAAAATATATTTAATTTTTGTGATGAAATTGTATTTATATGATTATGACTTTTTCCATCTTGAGTTGTGATTTATTTTCTTTATAAATTGTGATGTAATTCTTGTTTCTTCATGTTGGATAATAACAAATCTTAGATGATATTAATACTTCGTTTTATAAAGTTAATTGATTCTTATTAGTTATGAATTAATATGCGTTATATAATTGTATCTTATGAATGTGTATGTTGAAAGTGGAGTTCACTTTCTATAGTGTGGGGAATATGATATATGCAAAATGAAAAAGGGTCAATGAAATTGGCAAATGGTAATGTCTGCTTGTCCTTTGGATGAGTATTGATAAATGTTTAGACGGTGACTCCTACGACGGATGATAAATGTAAAAGTAAAAGTTCATACGAAATATTTATGTATACCTACCCCCCATATGTTTGATTGTTTGAGCAAATTTCTTTTATGCATGTGATAATAAAATGGCGTCATCTTTACTTTCTTGTTTTTCTATAGTGTAACATAATAATTTTGAATTTTATTTATTGTTATTAGTTGTTTAATTTTTTTGGTAGCATCACTAAATGATAGAAGGGAGTGTTATGTTTATTCTAAAAGAGAGGAGATAGTAATTATGTGGGTTATGTTAAATTATATTTAAATTGTATATCATATGAACTTTGTTAGTATATATGTGTGGATAAATTATTAAATCATTTGTAGTAGTGACTGTATGATTGGAGATTTTATTTAAGAAAGTGTTATGAAAGTTTTTTTTTTTATCCAACCGCTCGTTCACTGGTATTCCAAGCCCCCGGGCCAGGTCGTGATAAGAGTGGTATCAGAGCAAAATTTGCATGTGATTATATTTAGGGACATAAGTATGATCATAATCAAAGAGTCATTAGAAAGATGATAAATTTTATGAAGATATTTGCATATGATTATATTGATTTATGTATAACGGTTATAATAAATTTGTGCTTCTACTAATCAATTAAGATGTTATGGGTGAAAATAGAGAAATTGAAAATTTGTGCAAATTAGTATAGATGCATTTACAAATGATAGTGTCTTGCTTGAAAGTTCAAGATCTTGTGGCTATGAAGGTTTTCAAGTTATTGATGTTACTAAAGAGGTAAAGAAGTTAGAGGATATACCATTAGTAAAAGAGAATCCAGAAATCTTTGGATGATTTAAGTTTACCTCGGTTAGAGAAATAGATTTCTATTGATTTAATTCAAGTGCAAAACCAGAAAATACCATATAGAATGGCGATCAAAGAATTACAAGAGTTGAAGAATCATACAAATTATTAGATAAGGGATTTATCGCCTGACATCTGGGGAACTCAGTATTATTTGTAAGAAAGATGGGAGCTTAAAGGTATGCATAGATTTTAGAGAGCTTAACAAACTCACATTGAAGAATAAATATCCCGCAAGAATTGATGATCTTTTGATCATAGAAGGACTTGAATTTTCAAAGATTGATTAAGATCGGGTTATCATCGTTAGGATCAAGAAGATATACAAAAGCGCATTGATACAAAGATGAAACATTATGAGTTTGTGGTGATGTCTTTTGACTTAACAAATGCTCCATGTATTTATGGATCTATGAATAGAATCTTTAAACCCTTTTTTAGATTGTGATTATATTTATAGATGATATTCTAATTTATTAGAGATGAAGCTCATACCATCTTCACATTATTTCAAGCTCACGAAATGAATGCAAAATTTTTTAAAGTGTGAATTTTGGTTAAATAGATCATATTCTTGGGACACATGATTAGTAGTGAAGGGTTTGAGTGGATCGAGTAAAATCGAACAATAGTTGAATGGACCATCACAAAAGTTAAAGTTTCTTATTGATATTGAAGATTAGTTGAAGGGTTTTTTAGATTGTCATTAATGCCACTATTGAGGTAACTTCGAGCTCAAGTTTGAATGTTCGATGTGAAGAGGCTTTTAAAATTGAAGAATTGTTTAATGGTATTAACTATTCATCAGGACAAGATTTCAAATTTATAATGATGCATCATTAAGAGGCTTGAGATGTGTACTTATAATGGAAGAGTGATTCTTATGTTTGCAATTAAAAAAAATCATGAAAAATTATCCCATGATCTAGAGTAGCGATGATATTTGCATTAAAAATTTGGAGGCATTATTTATATGGAGTAAGGTGTGAAGTTTTCATCGTGAAAGCTAAAATATATCTTTTCGAAGCTAAATTTAAGGCAAGGAGATGGTTGGAACTCATTCGGGATTATGATTTGGATATTCATCATCAGGGAAGCAAATGTAATTGTTGATCTTTAAGTAGAAAAATATCAGTAGTGTTATTTGATCTCTCATAGGAGAGTTGATTAAAGATTTAGAAAAATTGAAAATTTCAATTATTAAATCTAGATGATCATCTTTTGTTAAATCAAATTTATCATATCAAATTTGAAAAAGCATACTGAGAATCTTTACTTGAAGATGATGACTTTAAAATTTTAAATTTGGTAGGTAAATTTATCTGAAGATTTTGAAATCGATGAAGAGGGATTCTTGAAGTATCATGGCGAGTTTCATTCAGATGTTGGAGATTTGAGGAAAGACATCTTACATGAAGCACATATTCTAATTATACAATTCATCCGGTATAAAATGTATCAAAATCTTAAGGAAATATTTTGGTGGCGAATGAAAAAAAGTATAAATTTGAATTTGTCTAAATGTATCATGTAAGATGGTTAAATTTGAACATCGGAGTGATCTTTACGTACGCAATACGAGTGAAAATGGAATGATATTGCCATGATTTTGTGATTGGCTTACTAGATCCGTAAGAGGATCGATCTTTGGGTTATTATTAATAGGTTGACTAAATATCGCACTTTATCCATCAAATCGATCTTGTTGAAAAAACTGAGGAAGTATGTTGATGAAATCTGAGTTATATGCCAAAATCTATAGTGTGTCGGGATGGATTTACATCTAGGTGGAGAAAAATTCAAGAAATTTGCATTCCGATCCTCAACTGATGGTGGATTCTGAACAATTCAAACACTTGAAGATTTGCTTGACTTTGTATCCTTTTGGAGAAATTGGAAAATTCATTTATTTCTGATAATAAACAGTATTGGTATGGCTCTATGAAGCATTGTATGAAAAAAAATCACACGCTTTGTTGGGTGGAGACAGGTGAAAGTAGAATCATTGGTGCATATGTAGTAGATAAAGTCACTAAAAAGATCCGATTAATTCGTGATAGATTAAAAGTTGTTCAAGATAGGTAGGGAAATATTATGATGCTAAACATCGGCTAGTAGAGTTTGAAGTGAGAGAATTTGTATTTCTTAAAATCAGCCCCATGAAAGGTATAAAACGATTTGATAAAGTTGGAAAGTTGAACCCATGTTATATTGTTCCATATGAAATCTTGAAAAAAAATTGAGAAAAGACTTATAGATTGGTTTTACCTTCTCACATGCAATGAGTGCACAATGTATTTTATATTTCTCTTCTGCGAAAGTATATTATTGATGAAACAAATAATTGGATCTATTGATATTCAACCGGATCTCACATTTGTGGAGGAGCGAGAAAGGATAGATTATGATGTTAAGCATCTCGGGAATAGAAATTTCATTTGTTATCTTATGGAAACATGGATCGGTCGAAGCGGCGTGGGAGAAAATCGATCAGAACTTTATCCTCAATTGTTTAATTAAAGGTATGTTTATTTATTAATGTCATTTAATTTGAAACGAAATTTTTATAAGAGGAGAGATTGTAATAAACAAAAAAAAATACAACATGTTAGCGGATTGGAAAAAGTCAAAGAGGGAGTTCGGTTTGCAAGCAGAAATAGAACTCCCAAAATCAGAGAGAGAAGAAGACTCACGGTGCAAGAGAGTAAGAGGGCTTGCCAGGGGCTTTTGCGTCGTCGGTGAGGAAGAAGATGAGTGCACGAGAAAGCTGACTCTCATGCATTAACGAGCTTTGTCGGACGAGAGAGGAGGAAGCGTTGAACAAGAGTGAGTCAGAGAGGAAGAAGTGGTGTGTGCGTGACTTTGGACAAGCGACGAGCTTGGATCTTAGGGCCGAGAAACTTAACATAAGATAAGAGTTTAATTATTGTAAATTGAAAATTTTCCTTTGAATTAGTCACATAATATAAGAATCCAAGTCAAGTTTGAAATAATTTATATAATTATATGTTTAATTAAAATCGATTTTTGTTATTATCTCTGACTTTAATGTCATTTCAAGTTTTAACTTAGGGTTTATCGATTTCAACCAATAAGTTAAATTAAGAATATGTAGCATAAATTAAATTTAAGTTTAAGATATTATTTTAAGAAAAATAATAAATAAAAGTATTAGATTTAGGAGAACTTATAAATGAAATGGATGTAGTAAAAGTACGATTAATTGTATTAATAGATTGAGAGCTAAATTTTATCTTTTCTTAGGTATAATATAAATTAAACTTAATTATTTAAATTTTACATGCTACATGCAAATATAACTTAAGTATTAATAACTTATTTCTAATAAATATACATAATTTAATCAATAAATTAACTAAATATGATTATTATCATTATTATTATTTATTAATTTAACTTGATTTAAAAAATATGATGAATATTGATGAATGCGTCAATTTATAAAAGCTATATGTAAGTATCGTAGATAATAAATGAATAAAATAAAATATTCTTTAATATTGATCCGTCAATATTTTATTTTATAGAGTTTGATTAAAGAAAGCATTAAAGGAAAGGAGATTCAGAGCTAAATTAAAATTAGTAATTATGTTCTTATATTTATGATAAAATATCTTTAATTTCTTGTGATGAAATCGTATTTATATGATTATGACTTTTCGCATCAGTTGTGATTTATTTTTTCTTCATGTAATGTAGTTTCTTGTTTCTTTGGATAATAACCAATCTTTAGATCGTATTATTACGTCGTTTTATAAAGTTAAGCGATTCTTGTTAGTTATGAATTAATATCATGTATATAATTGTATCTTTGAATGTGTATGTTGAAAGTGGAGTTACTTTATAGTGCTTAGGGAGCCTTGATATGCCGTGCGAATGATAAAAATTGATAAAATTGGCAAATGGTAATGGTTCTTTGTCCTTTGGATGAGTATTGGTAAAGGTTTAGGCGGTGACTCACAAGGCGGATGATAAATGTAAAAGTAAAAGTCATCTGAAATGTTTATGTATACCCCCCGTATGTTTGATTGTTTGAGCAAATTTCTTTATGTACATGTGATATACATAAATCATAGTTCGCCTTTTGCTTATAGTGTAACAACATTAATTTCTTGAATTTTATTGATTGTTAGTTTTAATTTTTTTTAGGTAACCATCTAAATGTGATAGAAGGGTGAGTTATGTTTATCGTCGTAGACTACGAGATAAGTAGTATATGATTATGTTAAATTATGTTTAAATTGTATATGTATGACTTTGTTAGTATATGTGTGGATAAATTGTTAAATCATTTGTGGATTGTAAACTACGTCCATGTATGGAGAATACCAACAATGTGGATATCGGTCTTAGCATAGGCAATAACATCTTCCAGATGCCTTCCACTCTTGTATTCACTTTAGAAGTGACAAACTCCTTCAACTTTTCGTTCTTGATAAGATCTTCAACAAACTCCTCAAGTGTAGGCACTCTTTGGTGCGTAACCGTAATCTCTATGATATACACAATACTTTTTTGGCTCCGTGAACACTTGCCTCCATCGATGTAGGTATCTTGAAAATTTTTTTTTTTAAATGGCCCGAACAATCTCTACCATTACGACTCTCAGTGGCGTCGTAGTTGGTGGTTGGCAAATTAGAGGTAATGATCTCATCTCCACTCTTCGATCATTTTTCCTGTGTTCATAGTGAATTCGCTCCTCAAAAGAAAAAGAAAGTCAAAGTTCCTCTTGGTTTCCCTCTCAGCGAGACCTCAGTCCTCTTGCAAAATTTATTAAACTTCCTCTTCAATAGGTTGTTGTTGTTCTCACAACAAACTCAGTAGTGAATTGTATTCCTCAATCGAAATATGATTGTTGGTCTACACCAACAGCTAGGATAGTGTCTCAGGGTATTGTAAATCCAATCCATAGTGAAAAGGACCATCTTGGAGGCCCTGAGTCATTGCAATATGAGCAACTACATGCTAGAAATATTGGACTTCCAGCATCTCTCTTTAAAAGCGGCAATGAAACTTCTAAGTGATTCCTCTTACTCCAGGAGAATCCGTAGTAAATTTTGAAAACTCTTATGTGGCTTTTGAATACTAGCAAATTGCACAATGAACATGTGCTTAAACTCCACATATGAAGTGGTAACTCTCAACAACAAATTGTTGAACTAACGTAAGGCTGATTTCTTTAAAGTAATTTAAAATAAAAGACACTTCAGAGCATCGTTGATTCTTAACAAGCAAATAGTAGATTCGAATGAAGCAACATGATCCACATGATCGGATCTCCCCCTGTAGGATTCTAGAAATGGAATGTTGAACTTTCTTAGTGCTTTGGCCTTCATGATCTCTTTGGAGAAAGTATTCTCCAGTGGTTGTCTCTTTCTTCTATCATCTCTTCTCCTCTCCACCCTATGATCGGAAGGTGAAGAATCTTCACTTTAAGGATATTATGTATCGTCATCATCTCCCGACATGGATGGTAGAGCTCTCCTTGATTTTGTCGCCGATAGATCTCCTCTTCTCACCATTGATTTTGAAGGATTGAATGACATCTAGACTATAGGAGTTACTCTAGGCACAGGCTCCAATGCCTCTTTGATCATGGTTATCATTTGTTCCCTTAATTCATTCATCTATTGAAGGACAAATTATCTGATGCAGTCTATGTTCTCTGATATCTTCCTTGCATTGATATTTCCCCATGTAAAACTCCTCTTCTAGTTTGTGACATGATCTATGCTCATCACACATTAGGAGAATGTTGAATCCTAATCTATCAGCGGTCATACACTACCTAGGCAAGAGATCTAGAGAGAAGGAGAAATGAAACACACAGAGAGAGAGAGAGAGAGAGAATTGGAAAGAAATCTCAGAGAGCCAAATCTTTTAATTGGAGGGACAAAAAAAGGATCCTTCATGGGGGTTCTTTATTTATAGATTTAGATTAACCCTGAGCGTACATAATTGAATAAAATATAATGTAACAATTACAATAGTATAATTGATTATATTGCATAGTCAATTATGTGGTTCAGATAGTTTCATTCATTTATGGCGGTTGTCATCTGTTGAATTTAGATTGGATATTCTTAAAATATTCTTGTTGAATCATGACCCTTACCCAGTTCAGAGGCGTTGAACCTTGTCTTGAATTTGATCCAAGGACGATTTGGCTTGACAATATATATTCTCAAATTCTATTGAAAAGACCAAAGTTCTCATATAAGCTTCAGCTTTAGTTGCTCCATTGTCAATGCAGGAATACAAAAGGTTTGATGTCAGACAAATTTACAAGATCTCGAGTCCCTCATTAAGCGTGCATAAAGTTGAATTTCCCCAATTGTATCTTGACCAAAACAACTTAAGAATGTAGTTTTTTACTCCGAGTAGCACCAATAGATGCAAGAAACCTTACCTGTTCATGAAAGGCTGCTACAACCATAAAAGGATAGCTTTGATTACAGTTCCCTGTCTTAGACATTATTCAAGGAAAACATGGTTTGAAGTAAACAATCTTTAAAACCATCCAATCCAAGAATAGGATATGTCGAGAAGCAGCACACTTAGTGATTATAATAAATAAGCTTAAGTGCATTAGGTATTAGGGTAGTCAAATGTATATATAATCCATTAATCCTTGACATATAATCCTTTTAACTCTCCCATTCAATTATTTTGTATTAAAGAATCATAGAGAGGGCTATATAACAGACAAAAACATCAAAGATTACTGTACTTAACAGTTTCAAAACACATGCAAATCACGATAATGAAAAAGATGCAACTAGGTCAACTTCTCTCATTTTCTTAATCGAAGATTAGATAAATTGGCTTCAAACGCTCAGCCACACAACCCCAGAATTTCAATCATTTATTTACTGCGTGACATTTAGAGGAAACGTTATATCAAATCATCTACAGAGATACAAGGCGAATTATAGTAAAGATGCAACTTCCAAGGAAAATGAACATAAAGGGAAAAACTAAAGCATAGTCAAAAGTTGAAGTACTGTGAAACAATGTTCGTGTAAATAGATAAACTAATCAAGTAATATAAACTTACAACAGAGTTATGTGCCCGGAAACTTGAGACCACGGATGCATCAACTAAATCCCAGAAATAAATAAAACCGTCTTCAGATCCACCAGTTACATGGGCATCAGTATTTGTAAGACAGCAATCCATTTTGTAAGACTACAAACCAATACAAAAATTCTCATAAACAACAAGCTTGCAAAGAACTTTCTTCTTCTTGAGTCATGAAAATGTAGTCTACTTGGAAATTAACATGCTGGTTAATTTATAATATTGAATAAGCAGGTGTAAAATACTAGAGTAAACTAACATATCATAAAGATTAGTGACAAAAGCTAAATTAGCAGTGAATCTTCATGCCTTACAAATGTGACCCTTATATTGTTGTAAGAGTTCTCCAGTGGTCCTGAAATTACAAATAAGTTATTTGGGAACAAATACTAGAGTCAATATGAATGAATTACTGTTAACCTTTTTTTATCACCTGTCAAGAAGGCGCAGGACAGAATCTAAGCAATTAGCAAGTATACAGTTAGCATCATTTGACAGGGAGATACAATTGACCGGCTGCTTCAGGTCATCAACAAGTTCTCTAGTTCGTGATAGTGGAAAGGTTAAAGAACTTTAAATGTCTGAATCTAGCAAGGAGTAAAATAATAAAATAGAACTCAATATAATGAAAACTCACTGATGTGATTCTATCCAAACAACTCACCTACCAATTCGAATGTCAAAAGTGCGAACAGTTCCATCAACACTGCCAGCTATAATTTCAGTTTTTGTCAAACAAATAGACATGACACTATCCGTAAATGTATCAATAACCTGAAAATAAAACATAAGTAATTTATCATAGGTGAATTACAACTTATTACAATCTAATAACCCGAATGATGAATTTCTTATCTAATTACTTTGATTTCAAAATTGCAAACCTGAATTGGCTCCGTACTATGAGATCTGCAATCCCATGCCCTCACAGAACGATCATAACCAGCTGATACAACCACAGATCCATACTCATTGAACTTCACTGCATTCACCTGAAAGAAACAAAGTGTATACATGAGATCAATTGCAACAGCTTGTAAGATAATCCAAGAGAGGACTTAAATAGATATTTCCTCATGCATTGAATGATGTTCCATATAAGTTCAGAAACCAAACCAATTTCATGAATCGCATATAAGGATGACAACGTTGTAAAAACAATGAAAAAAAAATCAACATGAGGGAGTTCTCTGCAGGTCTGCAAAATCCCCAACAAAACTCAAAGAAAAATATTCATCAAATAATCATTTAAATCCTAAAAAAATCCAAACTTGGGAGAATCCTTTGCTGGTAGGTGAAGGCCATGGAACCTCATTTTGACCTTAGTGAACCCCACCGCTAGGTTAAATCACTTCTAAGCATTCTAAGTGTTAAATATTTGTGAAGTGACTTACAATGGTCAACAAATTACAAAATTTGCATCTGAAATTCCTTGTGTGCTAACAGAGTGGTAGGTCCAATCAAACTAGTTCAATGTGCAAATTTCTAAATCTCTCAATCTATTCAACTATTTTCTAAACCAAATAAAAACACTTTATATGGGCTTCGCTAAAATCAAGGTTGTATGCCCCGCATAAAACCATGTGATTTGCATCCTTTAAGGCTATTCTAATATCAAAGTTCTTAGCTCCTCAAAAGCAAAGCTCATATCCTCAAAACATGGAGTCAAATTAAGCTAAATCGAAGCACTTATGCTTCCTTAAAACAAGGGCTATACTTCTCACGAAGAAATCATAAATTCTTGGGCTTCCCTAAAATGATGTTATAATTCTCAACTCTCAATCAAATTAAAAATAAAATCAACCTCAATCCAAAAACAATCAAATTATAACTTTGGGATACCGCACATACATGTGAGATCATAAAAGCCGAGAATGGATCAATTACAATATCAAAGTTGTACGTCTCACCCTTGAACATTCCTCAAATTAGGACTATAAGCCTCAATATTATGCAACTCATAAATAGCGTTGTAAGCCCCGTACCTTAAATCAAGTCTCCATCAAACATCAAATACAAATGAAAGTCTAAAATGACAAACTTTGGACTTATCTACATGAATATAGACTTCAAAGGTTATAAGTTCATCAAAACAACAAGACCGGCACAAAACCGCAACCTAACAAATAAATAAACTTCAACCAAGTCGGCATGAGAGTTAGAAGCCTCATAAACACAAAAAAATATATGCCAACACTTCAGCCTTGGGAAACCCTCAAAATAGGGTTATACACTCTAAATCTCAGGCCACTTGAAAATAAGGGTAGTAAGTCTCACCTATCCTACCAACATCAAGATAAAAACCAAAGCTTCTAATCAACAAGCCCGCATCCATAAATCTAAATAATAAAAAAATTCATGGCAAACAAGTACAACAAAAGTGCAAATCAACAAAATATAAGGCTAGCTTTGCCACACCTAATAGACTATAAGTTTTGCTTGTTGGCCATCATCATGGTAAGGTTAAGTCTTATCCTTAAGCATTCTTAGCATGTAAACCTCAAACTCATGGTTGGCTCAACATAGGACTCACCAAAACATATCTTTAAAATGTAAATACAATCTTAAGTCAATTTGAAAAAAAGGCATGAAATTTACAAACATAAACCTCTTGGAACATTTCTTTCAAATTCACACTGATTTATCATTGGATTGATATAAAACCAACAACCCTCAAAAATAAAGACCTTTGAAAAAAATCTCAAAATCTTGATGAACTCACAACAAACACAAAGATTTCAACTTGCCTTCCTTACCAAAAATAAGGATATCAGCTCCAACTTTACAAAATCCTAAAATCATTGAGTTGGGCTAGTATCAAATATATAGCACTTGAGTCTCAAAGGTCATTGCAACCAATTATAAGGATATAAGCCTTAAATTTAATAAATCCTAAATTCTTCATGCTGAGCTTGAACTAAATACATGAGTCTTGAGTCATAAGAGCATTCTTTACCCAAGACAAAGATGGAAGCCCTGATCAAATTGGTATCAAATATATATGAACTTCAAATATTGGTGGGATCATCTCTAACAAGTACAAAAATACATAACTATTCTCACAGTCAAATTAGTTTTTGAAGGCAAAATTTTTAAAATAGGCTTAGTCCTAATCGTAATTAGGAGTTTAGGCACGAAAATTTTTTTTTAGCAAAATAGGCCTAGTCGTCCGTTCACGCCCGGCGTGGCATCGTCGAAACCGGTCGTCCGTTCAACGACTTTTTTTTTAAAGCGGGGAACTTTCATTTTGCAGCGATCGGTCATAAGGTGTAATCTTACAAACTTGGTATTGTTGGATCGTAACAAAATTTTACAACTTTCGTATTGGTCGAATTTAAGATTGTGGCCCGATATGGCTTTGAGTCGAAACTAGCAAGAAATTTAGTATGATTATTTTCTTGCGATTATTGGAATTATACGGTATCGAATCTAGCGAAATTGGTATCGTTGAAATATTACAAATTTTCTGGCTTTTCATGTTGGTTGAAATTCTGATTGTGACGTTGATTCTCTTATTACTGAGTATTTTTTTGGTTAATTATAGCACAATTATTCTAATTTTTATATATTAGCTGTTAATATAATTATCGAGCTTTCTTTCTTCACTCTAAATGCTAATTATGGCATGATTAATTAAAAATATATTTTATCTCTTTGGGATAATGATATGAAAAATGTAAAACTATCACTATTCTCAAAAATTTCTTAAAGATTAATTATTTACGTTATTATAACATCATCCGTCTTATCCAATATAATTAATAAATAAATTTATCCAAAACTCTCCATCATCTTATCCAATATAATTAATGTTTTTAATAAAATTATGTAATTGAGTTTAATCAATTTTATATAAACCAAAGAAACTATCTAAGTATGAATCTTAATATAATTTTTTAGTTAAATATTTCTAAAAATAAAAAATAAAATTATTTAAATTTTGATTTTATCAAATTTATAATTTCAACAAAAGTTATAGTAGAATCAAATACCTCAATAAGAATAATCTAATAATGTTGAATAGTATAAAGAGAGTACAAATAAGCATAAATTAAATATTTAAAATATGATTGTATTAAAATTGAGCGTCTCAATGAATGGAATTCAACAAATCTAAGATTATTCACTTTTGATATCATTTCGATAATTAAATGTTGAAGGAGTGATCCCATGATCAATGAATTGGCAATAATCTTTTCGATGAGTTTCGGAATCTTTGCTAATAACCAAATCGCTTTAAAAAATATAAATGATCTGCGTTCTACGTGGTTAAACTTAGATCTGAGATATCGCTTAAAAAATTCGAGATCATTATTTATCATGTTAAAGAAGATGACAATGTGAAAATGTAAACTCGAACTATTCTCAAATTTCTTAAAGATTAATTATTTACATTATTATAACATCATCCTTAAAAGAGATTAAAATATATTTTTTAACTAATCATGCCATAATTAGCATTTACTGAAGAAAGAAAGCTCGGATAATTATATTAACGGTTAATATAAAAAAAATAGAATAATTGTGCTATAATTAACAAAAAAATTTTAAAAAATACTTGTAATAAGAATGTGCGTGATCGATGTAAATTTCAATACGTGAAAGTTGTAGAAAATTTGTCGCGATTTCAACGATGCCAATTTATTTAGATTCCGTCTAGTATGACTCGATACGCATAAAATCTGACGGCTCATTTCAGCGCCCGGTTTGCGCGTAAAACTGGCATATGCCACAATCTTAAATTTCACCCACGTAAAGTTGTAGAAAATTTGTTCGATTGATATCAAGTTAGTCATCCATTATGACTCTGAGCAAAATACTGCCCGGTTTTTTAAAAAAAAAAAAAACCGTCGTCCGTTCAGCGTCATTGAGCGACGACAACGATGGCGCCACGTCGGCGTCGTCGATTGAGCGACGGCCTATTCTTAAAAAAAAATTGTTACCGCTAATTACGATTGGTAACTATTTTAAAAATTTTGCCGTTTTGAACTACACCAAATGCCACTAAATCCCACAAAAAGCATCCATATCCATTTGTGGCCATTCCCCTAAGCTATAAGTCCCCATTTTCTAGATTTAAACTCTTTTACTTTCTCTGAACCAAATACTCACTAAAAGAAACAAATCAAATAAAACATCACTTAGAATTTCTTAGCCAATTGCATCCCAATGCGAACTCAAGCTAACTTAAGGTTACTAACTCGAGTCATCTCATCGATACTTCAAAATATTCTCTACCAAAAGGACCACCTCAAGTCTGATGTCTAACATGTGACGTATTTTCTAAGAATGATTGATAACATTCTAAACTATACCCACTTGTATAAATTAGGATGATATTCTTTTTAAAGTGAATGGCTAAATCAAAAACACATTAAGCATTGAAACCAATCTCAATATCGTCTACCAAACCTAATGTGTCGAACACAATAGTCACCTGATAACACCTTAAAGCGAAGCCATACTAGTCTCCTTGAATTTATTCAATTCGAAATTAGAGCACTAAATCACATCAAGAAAGTGTGAGTGTCCATAAACGATTTGACACTCCAATCTACTCAAGATATCTATCAGTAACTATATGATTTATTGATTCTATCAACAACAAATAACAATAAGCCTTTATCCCACTTGGTAATTATTACATAAATCCTTCGTCTCTATTGTGTCCTATTATGTGTCAAATTCTCATTTAATTCAAGTATACTTATGGTAATTAGATTTTATAGATGATACAAAATCGAAGCCCTCTATTGTTGCTGGATAAGGTCCACAAAGTTGAATTCAATCATATGAACCATGAGATCTTAAATGGATTGACCAATCATTTGTTAACCATCCCAAATACAAAACCAAATTGAACAATCAACAATTCAAAGTGCACATGGTGTTCTTGATTGAGAGTTTTCTTAAGTATTGTACCAATATAATTAACCATGGGGGATTACACTCATGGGAAAAATATATCCCTAAAATTTAATATAACCATTAGATAGTACAAATTCAATCTCAGCAAATAATTTGAAAAAAATGAAATAGAATGCCTTTGCAAATTTATTTTGCTCACTATTTGATCTCTAAACTCCAAAAAAAGTCCAAAGAGAAGGATCACCTCAAAACCTATGAGAGCTTTTGGACAAGTGGATATTTTTTAGTCAAGTCTTCAAATGGTTTATATAACTGTTGACTTCCATCCATGTTACATACACCTCAAAACCTATGCAAGCTTTTGAGACAAGCGGATATTTTTTGGTCAGGTCTTCAAATGGTTTATATATCTGACTTCCATATGCGTAAATCGAGCTCAAGACAAATTCGATGGACTTGGGATCGATATCTCGAATCAAAGCTAAAATACCTGGGCGTCACACGGTTGAAATGATCTACGATTGTGACGAACCGTCGTGTGTTAAATCGATCGAATATCATCTTCATTGATGATCGATTGGAGAGCCGTGCGTGTCCATGAGTATATTCATTGAAACTGCGGCGATGCGCGCCTCATTGATTGATGTCGCCTTGTTAGCGTCGAAATGTCGAAACCTATCAAACAAGACCGTCTGTTCTTGATTCGAACGAGTTTGGGCAATTATCGAGCGATCGAAGGGCAACGTCTCTTTGAGCCAGTACCGATTCACCATTCAGTTGAGCCGGCGAACTCTCCAACTAAAACAGGTTGCATAGAATATCAAAATAACTTAAAATTGATATATATATATATATATATATATATATATATATATATATATATATATATATATTAACAATATCATGGCGTCAAAAATCAATTATGATTAATTTTAATTTAAATAGACATAGGCTTTATAAATACCCCATTACCCAACCTAATCCTCATAACACTATTCCACTCAACCTATTTGGTAATATTCTTGGTTCATTGGAAGCACAAACGAGCTACAACTCTCTCGACTCCTCCCCTCCAATTGAGCACCAAGCCGCACGAGCACAGTCTCAACCCCGATCGATCCTCCCAATGCAGTTGTCTCTCTTGATCGGACAAGTGGACGGGCACTCTCACCGAGTCACGCGGCTAGCCTTCCTCCCGTCCTTCCCGATTAGGTCATTCTGAGCGAGTCAGATTCACGGTCAATGTAACTCCTCCAAACTCCATTGTAGCCCATCTCACATCAAATTTATCCACATCTGCGGTACTCTCCCTTGTTAGCCCGTCCATCTCAGCCCTCTCTTGACAGAATACCGAATAGCTCATCCCATTTGCCGGCTGTCCTCTTGCCAACACTCCCTTCAGCCAACAGTTTTCTACCACCGGTGAATCTTCCCACAACCAAGAGGCTCCTGCTGGCCATCATTTCATCAATCTCATTCCTCGCTACCATTCAAACCTCCAAGCCAAACTGAATCTCTTCCTTCCTCCTAAACCAAACTGTAGCATGCCGCCAGCCTATCCCACGTGAAATCCTGAACTTTCATCCTTTCTTCCCTCCTAGCCGAACAGCCAACCTAAGTTAACTTGCTGCTCGTTCCTCCCAATCATAGGCAGCAGCCATAGTTAGCTCCGATCCCCATTTTTAGTCGACCATCCCATCTACAATCTAACCTAAAATTGCAACCTCTCCTTCTATCCTTCATGTGCAGCCGCTTCCAGACAGATTCACATAAGAGCAAGCTCTCTTTTCCACACAAAAGGTATGACCACCACTGCCGCAAACACCTATCTTCTTTAGCACCTCACCTTCCATCAATTCATAGCATTGGATCCCCTACATAATTTACGACTAATCAGCCTTTTAAACTGAGTCGTTTACTAGTTATCTAAGTTTGCAGATCTTTGTCAACTCCATACTACGAAGGTAGGTCATTCACTTAAACCCATTGTTTCACTTAATTGGAGTCAAAGAATCTAGGCATTGATGAAGTTGATAGTGCAAAGGGTTAGAAACCCGAAGGGCCTTTCTTAGAATGAATGCACATTTGATTGTATATTATGGAAACTGATTGACAAAAAATAGGTACCTCATTATATTCTATGAGTTGATACAGAATGGATTGCATTGTATCAAGAGTGTTCTTGATAATAAGTTTCTATTTAGAATTATTTTGGAGAGCCATGGGATTACATTGTATGAGTTGATACAGAATGGATTACATTGTATCAAGAGCATTCTTGATAATAAGTTTCTATTTCGAATTATTTTGGAGAGCCATGGGAGGGGGGATATGGTGGTTTCTCACAAACAAATGTTGGAACAGCACTTACTTGCACCAATCCCTTCTCAAAATATCCTTCAACCTTCCCCTAAAACAGCCACTATACCTTTTACCCCTCGTGCACATAAACCATCTCTCCTCTCTTAAACCAAAACTCCCAACAACCCCAGTTCTACCAACAACAGCCTTCCTCAATCCCCTCTCAAATATAATCATCTCAGCCAAGGTGCTATAAGGTGATGAGGTTCAAATTTCTGTAGAGTTTGATGTTGCTATTTGTATGCCATATGAAACTGAAATCTGCCTACACTTTACTATTAAACTGTCCTTGTTATTTGATTTCGATGAAAGTTATGTTTTAATGTACTTGCCAACAAAAAATTGTAAGAAATGTTGGGGTTATAAGTACCTGCTTGTGTTGCTCCAACACATCAGAAAAATTTGCTAGACATAAGCACTCGTTCGTGTTGCATCAGCACGGGGAGGTAAGTAGGATGCTTCTTATACATGTTTCGAAGGCATATGCGATGCTTCTCATAAGCATGGAAAGTACATAGTTCTTCCTATCCGTGGTGTCACAAGATACGTCATTATGCATAAGCGTGATGGTAAGGCACTCAGGATGTAGCATTGAGGATGATGTGGGAGGAATTTTAATTTAATTTAAATTATTGTGTACTTGCAAGCATGAATATTACATTCATGTACTCGTTACTTTAATATAACTGCAATAGTTGTTAGATTTAAGTACTCATCATATTGCTTCAACACTACGAGAAAAGTTAGGATGCTTTCTATACAGGTTTTGAAAGCTTATGCGTGCTTCCCATAAGCGCGATAGGTATGAAGACCTTTTACGCTGCGAATGAAGACACCCTATCGTGCACGTCTTTTCATAAGCGTGGTGGGAAGGCGACACTCCGTCTGACACACCATCTGAGATGATCTTTGGGAGGCTGAGTTTCACTCAAATGATTATGTACTTGCAAGAATATATTGAATTTTTTTGTATTCTATATAACCGGAATAACTAGATTTAAGTACTCATTCGTATTGCTTCAACCACAGTAAGAAATTAGGATACTTTTACAATTATTGAAGACTATGTCTTGTAGTATATAGACTCTCTCCGTGATTGTCGCCACACCTCTGCGCTTTAAAAGCGTAATGGAGGTCTTGGCACTCCAAGTAAACACATGTAGGGATGGCGTCGGAGGCTAGCGAAATTTTCAATGAACTAAATTTACCAAGAACATAGAGTTAACATCTTTTGAAAGACCTTTGATGCATTGCAAAGTGAAAGGTGAATTGAAATCCAAATCCTAAAATAAACACATAGAATTATAGTTGATATGACTCTAAACAGATTATTTAAGGGGGCTCAAATTAGCTATGAATTAAATCACAAAGAGTTTAGTCAGTAGAACATTGAAAAGAATTGAGCAAAGTTTGAATGATCTTAAACTTGTTAGCACTTGCAAGCTAAACTTTTCAATGCATGCCTAGTTATGCTATATTTTACACTGAAAAGATGAAGGGGATTGAGTTTTGACAAGTTATAACCAATTCAAATTGAGGAGTAATAATTAAAATCAAGAAATCCAACAATGAATATGAAAGAGAGAGGATCTCATCAAACACCAATATAAAAAAGGGGGCCTTTGCCTTGAAGCCTCTTTGAATGTTCAAATGAATGCAATGTTGCACATACTCATAGTGATATTGTATTCACTTAATTTGAACACCTTTGGTATGCATGTAAACATTCAAATTGAATAAGTCTCATTATTGCTTCATGAGGGTAATATCCTGCTTATTTTGTTAAGAGACAACTTTATGTTTGATCTCATTACATCGGGATGTATGTAAGCCATTCAAATGATGAAATAGCATATCCATCTTAAGTAGCATAACATTTAAATGTGATATTTTAAAACTCATGCAAATACCCTAAAGTGGGATATCCATATGCATTTTGAAGGATTTCTTAGGATTAACTTCAAATGCTTCAAAGCACATAAAAAAACTACATGAAATGAATGAATGAATATGTGCAAATATTTAAACCAGTTATTTACCGCATACTATGCTAAAAGCCTAAAGCTAGTGTCTAACGATCTGTGCAGGTTGATATTAATTGTACTTAAAACCTACTTCGCATTGAAAAGTTTGCCAACATCTTCATGAAATGGCAATCACTTCGAAAATAGATATGTATTTCATAGGTTTAATTTACGGTGATGATGCTATTAAATGCATTTGCTAAGTATTGAAGATGCAAATCTCATATAATCGGTCTGATCCTCCTCACAAGGGCCGAGGTTGACAAGATTGGTTGTAAAATAAGTGTATGTTCACTAAGAAGAATATTTAATTCTATATTTGCATATGACCATCAAAGATCTTAATAGAGAAATTTCATATTCAAAATTACAAACTCTCTATTTCAAGATGATAAATGCAATCATTTGTTCTAACTATTTATAAACATGATTCTCTACTAGCAAATAAGTATTGTCGATAAGGTTTAAACCCTGATGATGACTGCATTGAATAAAAATTTCAACCGAAGGGGATATTTTCATCAAATATATTCATAATTTCAAATTTCAGATCAAATTGACTTAAATCAAGCATCAATTCAAACACAAAAATTAATGACATTCAATTAAAAATGTTTAAATGAAATCTATCATTCAAGATTTAAAGCAAAACTCAATTTATCCACCTTCCGTAACTGTTAGTCATAGGTGAAAAGTTAAGAAAACTTTAGTTCACAAATGATCTAATATCAAGTCAAGTGTTCTACTATGTTCGCTCTCAATTAATCTCATACTAATAAGGATGTGGCATGTGTCCTGTCATGGTTTGGTAGTAGTTCATATGATACGATTATAAATAGAATTAAATCGATGTGGTTGTGCATGATGATCGTGATTGTAGCGTATGTTCCCCGATGGCTGTCGCGAGTTGTGAACCATGCTCGATAAGGCAAAAAAACTCTCTGTCAGTTAAGGTGGACTTAAAGTTGTCTACTTAGAAACATCATCTGAGTCTTCAATCCCATGGTCGATCTTTGTCGAGGTTTGGTCACCTCCTCAGTAGGCCAAGGGAATGCTTCTGGATGACTGGATGGGATGCGTCATCATTCCCCAACCATCGCTTTAAAATTAATGATGATGAATTTCATATATGCTAAACTCCAAACCTCCACATCACTACTACATCGTTAAGATTAGTGATCTAATCCTTTAATCAAAAGTTCTCTCTCATAATTGGGAGTGATAATTAACTATAAGTGCTTTACGTATAAGAAACACAAGGATCTAAAATTACATAAAATGAGGCAAAATCTCAGTAGTGTCTTTATCTACTTGTTTCATTTGTATCTGAAAATTTATCCGATATTAATCCAAACTCTCTTTATCAAGGATGCAAATTTTCGGAGCCCACAATAACCAATATTTTGATGTCTTCTTCTCCAATGTTATAAATTTTGGATGTCCGACATAATCATCTTAGATTTATACATTTATGGTTTATGAGTGTTTTGTCCTCAAGACATCATTATATTAATCTTATTTGATCTTGTGCACTTAAATATCTTACATATTTTCTTATTTTATTTGTGTGATTGACTCCTTAAGCTCTAGTGAAGTGCGACACCCTCAAGACCATGGCCGATCAATTTTCTTGCTAAAGCAGCAAGATGAAACAAAGGTAATGTTGGAGGCATTCCAATTGGATCTCAGTCTAAGTAAACCATTGGATTGAAAAATTAAATAGATGGCAAAAGAGTTCTAATAATAATCCTCTAAAGACACCATAATGTGTCATGCTCCTAAATCGGGTTGATTAAGCTAATTTTTAGGAAATGACAATACGAAATCAAACACAATTCTTTCATATGCCTTTACAATATGCTCCATGCATGAGAGTTATCCACATTGATCATCACTACCCCTATCAAATGTTTTACAACAAGATCTCTTTCAATTATTAAAACTATTGTTGGAGTGGCTCATAACTAAATCTTGCTCACTCAAGATGCACCAAAAACATATGTTAGCACAAACTGTATGAATCATTCAATCTAAAATAAACCCTTAACTATAATACAACTTATCAAAGATTAGAGATCAAAGAGGCATTAAAGATCTGCATGATTTGCTAATGGTAAAAACCTATTTTTGACCCAAAATCTTAAGCTTGTAAGCGAGAAGAGGCAACCAACTAGCATTTCCACATTTTCACCAATCTAATATGAGACTAAACTCAAAGCTCACATTTTATTCCCCACCATAATTGAGAGCCCCCAAATTGTCCATCACTCACCTCTAAAAAGATCTTTTAAAAGCATCAAGTGTAATGCACCAATATATCAATTAATCATGGAGTCATTGTTGAATTAAACAACTATTCAACATTGGGAGTCATAAGCCACTAAATCTAAATTAAACTTTCAACTATGATGTAATTTATTAAGGAGAGTAGATCAAAAGAAGGCCAAAGTTAAGCATGAGACACTAGTAGTGAAATATATTTTTGTAACTCAAAATCTTAAGCTTATGGGATAAGAGGAACAATACTTGGTATTAGTACACCGATACATTTTTCACCTATTTAACATAAGATTGAACTCAACACTCACATAAAACTTAGTAATCTTCCCCTCATATAAAAACTCTTTGAATCACTCATCGCTATCCTCAAATGAAGATCATTTTAATATCAGCAAGTGTCATACACCAAATTCTTACTAAATCGTATGGAGCCATCATAGGAGTCAATTGTTATTAAACAACACCAAATCAAGATAAAAAGCACCAAAAATCATTGGAGCCACAAACCACATAAATCACTCAATCTCAGTTGACCTTCACCTCAAAGATCATTTCTTAAGGAGTGTGGATTAGATAAAGCTAAAATTGAGCTTCATACATTTGGTCAAATACATTTTTAAGCTTAAGTGAATGGGAGAGGAGGGTTAAACATTTTATATTTTCTACACCAAAACTTTTTTTGCCCAATATGAAGCTAAACCCAGTACCTGCACGGGTCTTAAGAATAATAGCAAAAATCTAAGCTCATGTGTACTCATATTTCAACCATCAATCAAGAAAAGAAGGAATCATTTTCTTCTCTGGCAGAGCTATCAATCAAGAAGAATGAACCTGAATCATTTATCGCCTCAAGCGCTAAGGGCTAAAACCCTGATTCATGATTTGTTAATGTCTTGCTTTCATTTGATTTATGGCTTATGTTTTTATGATAACTATGTGTACCATCTTAATGCAGCCAAAAGGCACGGGGAATCAATTGTATGGTTCTTTCTTATAAGAGTACTTCGTCAAGTTTACTAATCGTCCATAGGGAAAAATCATAACAAATGAAAATAAAATATAAAAGATTATTTTGACATTTTGTTCTTCTTCCCTCAGCGCCCAAGCAGTGTGTAAGTAAGTTCATTACATTTTGTGCAAATGTAAGATTGAAGGCCTCAACCAACACCCATTAAATTTCTAAATAGAAAAAAAAAAACCCACAACTGCGAGAACTAACCTCGCTATCATGTCCACGGAATTTTCGTATCACACGCCCAGTTGCAACATCCCAGTAAAAAACCTGCCGATCCCCACCGCACGAGCAAAGCTTGGCATTGTCCCTTTCAGTACAACAAACAATGAATGCAACAACGTTTAGTCATCACAGTGCAGAGAACAGAGATAATTATAGGAGAGGAAAGGAAAATCGAAAGCAGGAGTTCGAGGAGCTCTTACGAGGTGACATGAACGTCACGAACCTCGCGGCCATGGGACTTGTAGGTCTTGATGTGGATACCACGATGAGGGTTCCAGAGGCGGAGGGTGCGGTCCTTGCCGCAGCTCAGGCAGTAGTTTCCGTCGCCATTGAATCGGGCAGCCAAAACCGCTCCCTCGTGCCCTCGAAGCACGCCCGCTTCCTTTCTTGGGAGGTCCACTGAACTCCCGCTACTTGCCATACGCTTTCACCCCAGCCGTCGGCCAGCCCTGGGTTGTCCTTCTGATCGATTGATCTTCCTTTGATGTGCCTGGTTTAACTGGTACAGGAGGGCTCGGATTCGGACCCGCAACACCGCGGAGAGGGACTGAAAATCTGGAAAACCACGCTCGACCCTTCACTTTTTAGATAGATGCGTTTAACTAGTTTTATATTTAAATATTTAATATTTTAATTTAAATTTATATATATATATATATATAATCAAAACTTAAATATATTTTTTATAAAATTAAATTTCTAATAAATTAAGTTAAATTAATTATTTTACTAAAAAAAATATGAAGATAAAGATTGAAACTATAGTTTAATAAGTCGAATCACTAAATTTGTTATTTATAAGTCTAAACTAATAAAAATTTTGAACTTATTGACACTTAAGCTATTCAAATCAAAATCAAACTTAAGCAAGTTTTCAAGATTACAATCCTAATGATCAAGATTTGTATGTTCAAATCCAAGATTATAGACTCATAAACTAAAAATTTGAGTTGATGAACATAAAATTCTCAACTTACAGATCTTAGAATCAATTATTAGACTTATTCAACAAGTCATAGCAATTAAGTCATGTTTTTCTTCAAGCTCAATAAGTTCAAAAATCAAGCATAAAAATAATGCTTTAAAAACTTAAAGATTTAACTTAAAGGTAAACTTCTCTCGAGATCAACTAATCGATTGAGTCTAAAATGAAAATCAACTTGTTTGAAGATTGGTTTCAAGTGTAATCTAATTTACTAAGTCTAAGGTTGAATTAGTTAAATCCATAATTAATAAGTTCAAAGGCCGATCCTAAAAAAAAATTAACAATCTATAAGATTTAAATTTTCACTTAATGCTTATTGATATGGCTCTCAAAATACTACTAGTCAAAGCACAAATCTTGATGTCGAAAGCGATATGATTTTGAGTAAAATAATCTGACTTAAAATATCATTTAGAATCTTTATCAATTAAATCCCAAAATCAAATATAGAGTGTTTATAGTCAAATGTCTCGAATCTAACGAACTAAGATCTCATAATTATTCATTTGGGCATAAATGCTCAAAATACATCAAATGATCGAAGGAATATTAATTATAATAATTTAGAATGCCTCCTCCCATCTATATAAATTCTTCATTATCACATAGAGAAGGCCAAGTAAAGAAAGAAGATAAAACAAAAGAAGAAGAGGCTGACAAGTAAAGAAGAGGATAAAGAAGAGGAAGAGTCAGAAAGGAAGAAGAGGAAGAGTCAGTAAGAAGATAGAGTCCAAGCAAGGAAGAGAGAGGAGGCCAAGTGAAGGAAAAGGAGGCCAAAAAGAGAGGAGAGAGCTCTAAGATCCTCCAGTATAATTGTCTGCATTTCTGTCACCATACTGGCCAAGGTCCATATCCTCGCCGTTGTCAATCTGTCGGTCTCCATCATGACACCTTCGTCGGTCGATGTTTCTCGATGTTCACCATCTTCTTAAGATTGTTAGAGCGGTACATAGTTGTTGTTCCCTTCTCACTCAATTCAATCCGTTATCGGAAGATCTTGTACTCAAAGCAGATACATAGTGGAAGCTTTTGGCTGTGGTTTCCTCTTTTCGAGTTTTCTGTAAAAAAATTAAGTTTCTTGTTAGCTCTTTAAATACATATTGTGTCTGGACTCCAAAGAAAACTTTTACTCTATATGGTTTTCTAGCACGCAATACTTATAAATCCAATTAGGGGTGTAAACGAGCCGAGCTTGAGAGAACAGAACTTAGTAGTTGAGCTATTCTCTTGATGCAATAATTTATTAAGACATTATATTTTTGTATTCTAAACAAAGTGAAAAAATTAATTTGTATTCTAAACTACAAACTTAGTAGTTGAGCTATTCTCTTGATGCAAAAAAGCTTAAGGAGCCAAGCTAGGATTTTGAGTTCACAAGTTTTTCTCGTGATTCATGAAGCTCAAGAAATTCAAAGAATCTCTTAATAATCTCAAAGGCCAAGCTTATATATAAATAAAGTTCTACAAGTCAAAATCAAATCAATATTCCCAAGCATCCAAAATCCAAGGAGTTTTCACTTACCAAAATGATCATTTATCTTATATTTACTTGCATTCAATTAACATATGTGGCATATTTTATCAAGGCACTACACTAGGGTTTCCCACACTCAAAGCTCAACCTTACTTTTGTTGTCTTCAAGCAACATTTTTTTTCTTATCCTTCTATTTTCTTTTGTAACTCCCTAGATTGTAAAGCTTAAAATCCATGATAACTCTAGACAAACTATAGTCCAAGATATTATGATAATCAAAGTTTATCTGATGATCAAAATAAAAGTCTTATTACCTTTGATAATATTTATCATTTAACTTCCTTCTTAAGAGTCTTTATAGTAAGATTATACTTTCTTAAGTGATTTATGACCAACTTTAAAAAAAGAATTATTTTCATATATAAGATATGGTTATGCATTAAAAATATATCAACATATTTACCCTCATCTATATGATATATCATATATTGACTATATAACTTTACCCATATTAAAGTCTCCTACTCTTAAAGCCTATAATATCATTGATTTAATTATTCTCATATGTGTTAGCAGAAAACCTTCTTATCATAAGAGACTTTTATATTTATAATTTGAACAAAAGTAAAGCTCCTTAATCAATAATTTTCTATATATAGTTTATTATTAATATCAAGGATTAGTTCATTAAAACAAATGGACCTCTCTGAATAAAAAAAAAATCATGATAAAATTCATATTTTGTTCAAGGAAAACTTTAGGATCCAAATTGTTACGTACTAGAAAATCAGTTGCAGTAGAGTGAAAGTTTACGCCTTAACCTTGTTGTGAAATCCAACGCACACATAAGTATTTAAAGAGTGAACAAGAAAACACAAGAATTTTTATGTGAAAAACCTCGAAAGGAGGGAAAAAATCACGGGGCCTAGCCCAGTAAAAAGCTTCCACTATATATTTGTTTTGAGTACATGTTTTCGATAACCGATTACATAATTCATATGTGAAGGGGACAATGAGAATCCCAAAATCGATAACAATGACCATATAGTCACGTTCAGTTGTATGATTGCTAGTGGTAGCAGATGATGGTGAGCAATGAACACCGATGATGAAGGTCGTGATGGAGACCGGCGGAGATTGATCACGAAATTATGGCGGCCACGCGGTTGGTAACCAATGAGGTGGTGGGCCAGGTCAGTGGTGGCACGATTATGCGGAGGATTTTCAAGCTTTAGAGCTCTCTCTCTCTTGCTTGGCCTCCCATATGAGGAATGATATTTATAGATTGGAGAAGTGACATTTCTGTAAATACATGCAAAACCTGTACACTCCATCGGACGGCTCAAAATAATTCATTTGATCATTTGATGTATTTTGTGTATTTGAATGCTCAAATGAAGTTGAAATTGTAAGATATTGGGCTTGTTGGATCCGGCTCATCAAGACACTCGATTTGACTATAAACACTCCATATTTGAGAGCTATTTAAGGATTTAACTGATATCCCAAAGTTTCTAAGGATATTTTAAGAGGTTGATCCTGACCAGTTTCAACTTCGGATCAGCTTGCTTTTAGCATCAAGATTCGTGCTTTGACTATCATTCAAAAATATATATATATCAAATATTTGAAAATAGCACATTCTTCAATGAAATTTGAGGGACTATCAACCATACATTTTGAGAGAACAAATCTTCATGAGAACACAAGATTTTGATCACGGAAGCAGGTGTAAGGTTGCGGACGTATGTGGATATGTCGGTATGAATTTGAGTTATAGACACTGTAGATTCTGGCTTACGCATGCATGCGAGGCGACGAACCCGGCGTACCATGCAGGCGCGGAGCTGGCCTTCAAGCCTCCCATGGGTTGAGCTGGTCGCGATGTGATCATGGCGTGGTCTCGGTTCTTGTTAGTCGGAGTTTGTTCGTGGAGCATGAGAACGGCGGGTCATCGACACGTATGGAAAGGCGAGAGGCAGGATTAAGCGATGACCATGAACGATGGCGGCGCAATGACGGGATGTAGCTGCTATGAGGGTTTTGTCCGGTTTTGTTATTTCGCCCATTTTGGCAGTTTTTTTACCTTTTTTGCCCTTATAAGGGGTCTATAAAAACCCCCCTAGGGCCAAGGAAAAAAGCACACTCTTCATATGCTTGAGTGCCCCTCTTCTTCTTAAGAGAGGTCGCTTGAGGCAATCAGGCCCGTAGTCTGGCACTTTTCTCGAAGAGGTGTCAACTACACTTGTCGGGCCCGGCCTTGAGGCGATCAAGACCCATAGTTCATACGAGGCTCGATTTTCCCTCGAAGAGCGTTCCGCCGACCGGCCGTTGAAGCGATCAAGACCCATAGTTGTCGATTTTCCTCGAAAGGCGTTCACCCTTGTTGGACCGAGGTTTGGAAGCGTCAAGGCCGGCATACACCATTTTCCCTCGAAAGTTGGCGCCTTTGTCGGACCGGCCGGGTTTGGAATCAAGACCATGTTCATCTGGCGAGCTCTAGTTTTCCTGAAAGAATGTCAACCCGACCTCGTCGGACCGACATTAGCGTACGGCGATGGTTGGCAACTAACTGAGTGGCTGGCAAGCGAGCCATAGTCGGTAGCGGCAGCATGATGTCCGGCGAGGATCAATCAGTGAGATGGCCGGGTGGTGACCCTGAGATGTGGCGATTTAGCGATAACGGTGTAGTCGGCAATGGCAGAATAGCAATCGCAACGTGGCAGCAATCGATAAATGGAGGATAATCATACGATGGTGTAATCAGCGGAGATGCCGCGTAATCAGCAATTAGCCAACGATAAATGATCCGCAATGGTAGCCGGCAATGGTTTAGCCGACAAGGTATGGCTCAATGCAACTGCAACGGTCTCCGCGTAAATCAGCAGAAATATAGAACGTGATTCACCGAAGATGTCGAGAAGATAGTGGCGGTGGCGAGATTTAATTATTGCGGGTAATGCGGTATGCGATGCAGTGGCATGCAGCTGCGATCAGCGAGATCGCGATATGATAGTGGCCGTGAGATCTGCCGATGGTCGGCGATTTTTTTGACCTATCGGAGGTTGTTTGTCGAGTGACTCGATGGCGTTAACCATGGAAGAGGTCATTAAATCGAAATTTTGACCTATCTGAGATTGTTTGTCAGAGTGTTACTCGATGACATTAACTTGTATGAAAGAGGTTGAATATAATCCGCAAAGGATTTTTTACCTATCCGAGATTGTTTATGAGTGTGACTGTAACGCTATGGAAGAGGTTGAATTGAATCCATTGAGGATTTTGACCTATCCGAGGTTGGTTCTCGGTGTTACCGAGATGGCGCCAACGTATGGATGAGGTCAATTGAATCTGAGGATTTTGACTATCCGGGTCATTTGCAGTGTTGAGGCGTTAACTGTATGGAAGAGGTTGAAATCTACCAACCTTTTGAATCTAGGTTGTTTGTCGAGTCTTTCGATAATGTGTTATATGGAAAAAATCGAATTGGTCGAGAATTTTGACCCATCCGAGGTTGTTTGTCAGAGTGTTACCCGATGATGTTAACGTATATGGATGATGTCGAATTGAATCCGCTGAGGATTTTTGACTTATCCGAGGTTGTTTGTTAGAGTGTTACCCGATGATGTTAATCTGTATGGATGAGGTCGAATTGAATCCGAGAATTTTGACCTATCGAGGTTGTTTGTCGGTGTTACAGATGGCGTGCTGTATGGAAGGTGGTGGGAAGTCCACCGACCTTTTGACCTATCTCAGGTTGTTTGTTAAGTCTTTGCTCGATAGCGTTAACTGTATGGAAGAGGAATTGAATTTCGAAGGATTTTTGACCCTCGAGGTTGTTTGTCGAGTGTTACCCGGTTAACTGTATGGAAGAGGTCAATCAAAACATTTTGTGGTTGTAGCCAAAGTTGCTCCTTAAACTTGGTCTTGTTTTTCCATGAGTATTATTGGAAAATCATAATTTGTAAAGCTATATCTCTTCTCAATATTGAAATATCCTCCAACTTTGACTTGTTTCTTGGGATGGTAATCGATTATAAGCTTAATATGTGATCTTGAGATTAAGAGGCGTTTAGACAAAATGAAGGAACAAAATTTGATGAATCTTCATTCTTATCTCAAGCTTGAAATGCTCACCTCGATGGTGGTTTTGATATTGTTGGAAAACTTGATCGTCAGATAAAATAATGAGAATCAGTTTCCCAGTTGCGTCTTTGGAAAACCATCGGTAGAGTGAAAGTTTACGCCAGCCTTGTGTGAAATCCAACATACACACAAGTATTTAAGAGTGAACAAGAAAACTGAATGTGAAAAACCTCAAAAGGAGGAAAAAATCATGGGGCTGGAATAAAAAGCTTCTATATATTTGTTTGGAGTACAAGTTTTCCGATAATTACATAATTGTATATGAGAAGTGATGGGAATCCCAAAATCGATAACTATATAGTCACGTTGAGGTTGCCAGTTCTAGTGGTAGCAGATGATGGTGACAACGGGGAACATCTGCGGCGAAGGTGTCATTGGAGATCGACGGAGATTGGCGGGTGAGGATCAACGGTGGTGGCGTGACGGCTGGTTGATAACCAACGAGGGTGGTCGGCGGCAAGTGGACGATTATGCCGGAGGATTTTCAAGCTTTAGAGCTCTCTCCTCTCTCTTGGCCTCCTTCATATGAGGAATGATGGCTATTTATAGATTGGAGGAGTGGCGTTCGCAGAAAATACACAAAACCACTCTCCTCAATGACTCCTCAAAATAATTCCTTTGATAATTTGATGTATTTTGTATATTTGAATGCTCAAATGAAGTCGGAATTGTAAGATTTTGGGCATGTTGGATCCGGCTCGCCGAGATGCTCGATTTGACTATAAACATTACATATTTGAGAGCTATTTAAGGATTTAACTGATATCTCAAAATTTCTAAGAATATTTTAAGAGCGATCAGCCAACTTTGGATCACTTGCTTTTAGCATCAAAATTAGTCATTAGTAGTCTTTTAAGTGATATATCACAAATAAATTTCAATTTATCGTTCAAAGTCCATTAACACTATGTCATAATTTAACCCTTGTAGCTTCTCATTTCTAAGAATTTAATATTAATATATTATAAGTATGTTAATATAATGTCTCATTAATAAATGAAAATAACAAAAATGTCATGCCTCAAAAAATCAAGGGAGTATTTAGCATCAATTTTATTATTTATTATTTATTATTTATAATTATTTTATATTTTGATTTATAACTAAATATATTTAGTGTTGATAGTTATTTTTAAAAATAATCAAAATTTCTAAAAGTTGTTTGGAATATTTTTAAAAATAATATTATTTATTTAAAAATAAAAATAAAAATTAAAAAATATAAAACAAAATTGATTTCAAACAAGCCCTAAATAAATGACTTTCGTGTTGAGAAAATTAAATCTAATTTGGTATGTACAGTATAATAGATATATTGGGAAGGCCAATTTTGAGAATAACGGTCATGTGAGAGGAGGTGAAGGATATTGTGAGTAGGGTGTCGATTGAATTGGTGGGTTGATGACAGAAATTTTAATTCGACATGTTTATTAAACGGGTCAAAAACTTCAACCCGATTGACCCGACACGACCCAAATGATCTATTTATATATATATATATATATAAAGTCAAAATCGAGTCAAAATTGAGTCAAATTCAAGTTCGTGTGTAAAAATCGAGTCAATTTCGAGTCAAATTCAAGTTGTCGGGTCAAAATCGAGTCAATTTCGGGTTAGTGGGTTAACTTGAACCCAACCCAAAAAATCAAATGTGTCAACTTCTTCAACCCGAACCCGACCTAAAAAATTTTCAGGTCAACCAGAACCCGGATTTTTCGAGTCGGGTTCTTGTCGGATCAATTTTTGACACCCCTAATTGTGAGTCCTATATCAAAAGAGGTGCAATAATAAGATGCTTTAGATGGTGCAGTAAATAGGAGGGAGGAAGGCCTAGAGAAAGAAGCAATTGATGATGAGGACTATGAAAAGTATGATGACAAGTAAGAGTATTATAATTTTTTTTTATTTTGGATTTATATTGTCATTATCAATTTATATTATTGATATGACATTCGAAATTCCCCTAGTCGAAGCATGAATCTTAAGGGCAAAGGCAAGTTGATCCCAAGTCAATCAAGATCAAGCACAAACATCGTCGGAACTTTGGAACATGAATTAAACCTCGAATGATCATCAAATATAGAGTATTTATAGTCAAATCGGCGTGTCGTGAGCGAATCTAACAAACTAAGATCTCACAATTCCAACCTCATTTGAGCATCCAAATGTTGAAATACATCAAATGATCAAAGGAATGGTCCAGAGCGTCCAGATGGAGGAGTGGTTTGGTTTTCCATGTATTTACAAGGCGCCACTCCTCCAATCTATAAATAGCCCTCATTCAGTATGAGAGGGCACTTTGGAGGCCAGTGAAGAAGGAGAGGCCGCGAAGGAGGAGAGCTGCGAAGATCCCGAGCAGATCACACCGCCCGACGGTCACCAACCACCGTCTATGCCGAATCCGCGACCCTCAGTAGTCAATCACCTAATCGTTCCTTGCATTTCGCGAGTTGTTCCTATATTTACGCCGGTGTTCGCACATTTCCACGAAGTTCCTGACGCGATTACCATCACTGCCGCATTGCATTATTATTACCTCCGTTGTTACATAGCGTTGTTCTTTTCTTGTATACCATCTTGTAATCCAGTTATCGGAAGATTCTGCCGAGGGCATATCACAGGTGGAACATTTTTTTCTTGGGCGGCCGTGGTTTTCCCTCTTTTCGAGGTTTTCCGTTAAAACTTATGAGTTCTCATCATCTTTAAATACGTGTGTGTCTTTGGAATCAACAAAGTGGCTTTCACTCTCTGGCTTTCATAATTATTTTGAATGGTGGATACAAATGATATCTTATGACGTTATGTTTATTTAATCATAACTCATTCTTTGTTTGTTTGAATGGCTGTTAATGATTATTATAATTGCTATATCTGATGTATGCAATTTGGATAGGTTGGTGGTAAAGAGGTAACTTGAAAGCTGTTTGTAAGAAAACCATTTGCTTCATTTACACGGCAAATTATTCTAACCATAACATTATAAGTGGAAATTACTCTCAAATATGAATTAAAATTGATATTTTTAATATATTTCATTTTTTTTTACTTTTAAAATAAATCAAATTATTTTAAAAAATATTTAAAATAATTATTATCATCAAGAATTTTTCATTTCAAAATATAAATAAAATAAAACTTTCTAAAAAAAAAAAAAATTCCCAAACGGCCTCTTAATCCGAGCTAATCAATTATTTAATTGGGTAAAATCCACGATACAATAATTGGATTATTTGGGTACAAAGATTTAGGTTTTACATACCGATATAGCTAAAGACACAGTTGATGCTTTCAAACATATCTTGCGCCGCTGAAAGTTGAAGACAGCAGAAAAAATAGTTATAAAATACTTGTTTTTCTGCAGGCATCTAAAAGTCGTAATGCTTTGCCAGGAAGAAAACAATCATGACATTCCGCCCCTAAATAAAATAAACCCTAACAATTGTCCCTTAATACATAATGCATAACAACTGTTCTTTGTTACATAATGCTTAACAACTGTTCCTTGTTACCACTTCAATACTCTGCATCACTGCAGCATTATTTATAGCACTCAGACTACACTATTTTTCCGCCAGCCGCTTGGAAATAAATTACATCCCTTGAAAGAGAAAGCCCGGCCATGGCTTCTCCACTTTGGCCGCTCTTCTTAACATTCATAGTTTCTTTGAGCTTAACGATGGATTCTCATCTTTTCTGCAACGCTGATCCCACTGATGGCTTTACTCCTCTGCCCTTTTCTAAGACAAATATTGTGCTGCAGAAGCCATATGACCTACCTCTAGCAGAGCGCTATAGCTATGTTGACGGCGTACACTATGCGGGTGTCCTCCACTGACAAACCATTCAAACCTGATAGCCCTACGGGTCCACGAACGGAGATTCGTATCCAAGTAACTGATTTCATATATACATACATACTGCCTTTATTTTTTAATATATTTTTTTAGCAATTTTTTTTTTTTATTTGGAAATATTTTATAAGGGATATGATTATTCTATCGGAATATGGCAGTTTGAGGGATATGTTTTTGTGACGAGGGAAACAAGTGGCGCATCCATCATGCAAGTTCATCGATCAGATGGTAGAAAACCAGCTACAGATTTGATGCTTATGATTTTCGATGGAGAACTGAGGTTCTACTCCGGAAAAGTAGTGGAATCTAAATTTTATGAAAAATGGTTTAAAGTAAACGTAATACATGACGTTGGTGCTAATAGGTTAGTTATTTTTATTGATAATTTTAAGAAGCTTGAGGTGGAAGGAAAAGGAGCAAGTCGGTTTTACTTTAAATGTGGTGTTTATGCACAGCATGGCAGTAGCCCTGATATGGAATCAAGATGGAAGAATATCAGAATTTATAAGAAGAATAGCTGACTTATGGGATAATATATATGGGATTGACATATTACATTTTTAAGTTGTCTAAGAAATAAGAAGATTATGGTACAAGTTTTGAATGTTGCTATCATAAAATATAATGGTGTTGTGTTTGTTGTATCATTTTATTTTCAATTAATGAAATAAAATATCAATTATACAAGTTTTATATAATATTGCTTTCAAAAGTTCTTTAGTAATGTATTTTCACATTTAATGTCATAATTTTTTTTTCTATGCTTTAAAATGTATGATTATAACTTAAAATTTTTTTATGCTTAAAATAAATTTTACACATTGCAAATTGTTTTTCAAAGAAGTTATTAGACTTTATGGTTTTCTATTCACCATTGTTTATGATCAGGAAGTCTAATTTCTCTTTTATTTTTGAAAAATGTTTTACATTTTTAAAAAAAACTTAAGTGAAAAAAATCATTTATATTTCATTTCAAAAAAAAAAAAAAACAATATCAAAACTTGGAATTTGAGTTTACTTACATCTAAATTCTATAAATTAACATTATTTATATGATAAGTGTTCGTCTTTGAAAACTAGTTGTGGTAGAGTAAAGTTTCGCACTGTTATGAAATCCAAAGACACACAGGTATTTAAATAGTGAATAAGAAAACTTCAGAATTTTAACGTGAAAAACCTCGAAAAGAGGAAAAGATCATGGGGCCTAACCCAATAAAAATCATCCACTATGTATTTGTTTTAGGTACAAAATCTTCCCGATAATGGGATTACATAATTGTATATGAGAAAAGAACAATAGTTATGTAGCGCTGATGGGTTGTAAGCAGTTGCTAGTGGTAATGCTTGATGGTGAGCAATGAGAACAACAACTAACGATGAAGGTGTCATGATGGAATAGGAGATTGGCGGTGAGGAGATGGAGTGGTGGTAGGCTGGCTCTTCAAGCTTTGAGCTCTCTCCTCTTGCTTTCTCCTCATGTGAGGAATGAGAGGATTTATAGGTGGAGGACGTCTCATACATGCAAAATTCGAACTCACTCCTCTCCATCGGATGACTCATGATGATTTCCTTGATCATATGATGTATTTTGTGTATTTGAATGCTCAAATGATATCGGAATTATGAGATCTTAGGCTTGTTAGATCCGGCTCGTCAAGACGCTCGATTTGACTATAAACACTCCATATTTGAGAGCTATTTAGAGATTTAACTGACATCCCAAAGTTTTCAAAGATATTTTAAGTGATCTTGAAATACTTCGACTTGCTTTGATCAAGATTAGTGCTTATTTAGTAATTTTAATTGTCATATCGGTTTCTATTTTTGGATGACATTATTCAATCATCCAAAATATATATGTCAAATACGAAAATAACAAATTGTTCAATGAGTTTTTAACCACATTTTGAGAAAGATCTTCATGGGAACTGATTATGAGATGGGCGAGTGGAAGCTGGTAATATTATGTAAGTATCGTGGGCCGAATTTCTTGTTCTGGACCCATCGAGTCATCGGGTGTGCAGCGCTCCTGGCGTCGAGTTGGCGGGTGTGGAGAATGAGCCTTGGTCGTGGGGGATGGCAGCAGCGAGGTGGGTGAGTGAGCGGAGCCGGGGAGCGAGTGGCCAGAGCAGATAGCGAATTGCTGGCTGGAGCGGAGGTTAGCTCCATGAGCGCGTTGTGGCGGTTAGTCATGAGCCAGCCGGCGATTTTGCGGTTGAGGTTTGCATTTTTGTGATTTTATATTTTTACCTATAGTGGGTCTTTAAAACTCCCCAGGGCGAGGAGAAGGCACTTCTCTTCTTCTTGAGAGAATGGTTTGGAGGCAATCAAGACCAGTAGTTCATACAGCAGCTCTCAGTTTTCCCTCGAAAGATGTTAACTAACCTCGGGACCGGTTAGGAGGTGATCAAGACCCGTAGTTCATGCATGAGGTTCAGTTTCCTTTGAAAGAGGTGTTAACGACCTGTCGGACCGGTTGAGGCGATCAAGACCCGAAGTTCATACGGCAAAGCTCCAGTTTTCCCTTGAAAGAGGTGTCAACTGACCTCGTCGGACCAAGGGTTCGAGGCGATCAAGACCCGTGGTTCATCTGGAGCTCCGTTTTCCCTTGAAAGAGGTGTTGCGATCTCGTGGACCGGCCGGGTTTGGAGCGATCAAGACCCGTAGTTCATCGCAAGGCTCATTTTTCTGAATGAGGTGTCAGCGACCTCGTTGGACACGGTTCGAGGTGATCGACCCTTAGTTCATGGAGCTCAGTTTTCCCTTGAAAGCGTGTTCGCCGCGTCGGACCGACCGGGTTGAGCGATCAAGACCCGTGATTCATGCAAGGCTCCAGTTTTCTTTTGAAAGAGGTGTCCTCCCATTGGGCCAGCCGGGTTTGAAGCGATCAGGCCGTAGTTCATGCAATGCTCAATTTTCCCTCGAAGCGTCAAGCGCCCTGTCGGACCGGCCGGTTTGAGGCGATGATTAGTAGCGATAACCGCAGTGATAGCGGTGATGACGAGGCGGTGGCGGCGCATTAGTGGCGAGATAGCCGCGATGATGGTGATGGCAAACGGAGAGATGGGCGGCAGGATAATGAAAGCGATTGTCAGCGATAATCAGCGTGATCGCAGCGAAACAGCGCGCGGATAATCCGAGATGATGTCAGCGATAGTGGGTAATCAGCGAGATTACCGATGACCGCGGTAATGATGGCGGTAGCCTGACGGACGGTGGTCAGCGGCAAGCGGCGATAGTAGTCAGCAGTGGCGGCAGCATATAGTGGATGTTGCGGCGGCAGTGGCCGGTGGCGATGGTAGCGACCGTGATAGGTGATTTTGACCTATCCAAGATTGTTTGTCAAAGTGTGACTCGATGACGTTAACCTTGTATGGAAGATGTTGAGAATTTTTGACCTACCCGAGATTATTTATCAGAGTGTGACTCGATGACGTTAACCTATATGGAAGAGGTCGAATTGAATCATGAGATTTTGACTATCTCGAGTTATTGTCGAGTGTGACTCGATGACGTTAACTTCTATGGAAGAGGTCAAATTGAATCTGTTGAGAATTTTTGATCTATCCGAGGTTGTTTGTCAAAGTGTTACAGATGGCGTTAACATGTATGGAAGAGAGATCGCGGATGTCCACCAAGGACCTTTTGACTATCTAGGTATTAGCAAAGTGTTACTTGACTTCTTACAATGGAAGAGGTCGATCAAGTCTCTTGGGATTGATCATGCGATTGAGATATAACGTGAGTTGTATATATTTCAGGATTAAATGAAGAGAAGAAATAAGAGAAAAGTCATAAACTCATTACTTTGATAATGTTGGTGATACAATATTGAAAGACGAGATACATTTTTAGAAAGTTAACAACAAAAGATAAGAGATGGAGAAAAAAGCGGGATAAATTAAAGACTATAATATTTATAAACCAAGGATTACATATAACACTTTTAGAGACCCTCATGTTCCAAGTTCTAGGGATGATTTTTCCTCAGATCTTTAGTTATAGCTTGACGGTTGATCATCTGATAACGAAGTGGAGAGCAGGTCTTTTACAGGCAAAACCCTCTGAGGTACTTCTTTATCTTGAAGATTAAAATTCTCAATGTTGAAGGTCATCGAAAGGCATGGTTGTTTGAGGTAACATGATTGTGTTATTTGTTGATTTCCTGACCAACCCCGATGGGAGTTTGAAATTTTATCTTAAGATGAGGTACCGAAGTGGCGACGAAGATTGATTGGAGGGGTCTTCCAAATATAGCGTTGTATGCTGAATTTGACTTGACCACTATGAATTGAATTGAGTGAGTGACTTGTTGAGAAAATTCTCTGAGAACAATGGGAAGGGTGATTGTCCCCTCCACTCGTACAGGATGATTATCAAACCCATATAACGGTCTTGCAGCGGGTTAAAGTTTTTCCTTGACCAGACCCATGCTAAGAAAGGTGGAGTAAAATAAAACATCAATGGAACTCCCATTATCAATCAAAATTCTCTTAACATACATCACCAATTCGCGTCTTGATGAGAGGATCTTGATGTGGAACTTGGACTCCTTCAAAGTCTGAGTTATTAAAAGTGATGGGATGATTAATACAAGATTTTTTTAACTCCGGCTCTTGAAAGGCGACGATGAAGACTTGATTAGGTAGTAGTGACCCACTTGCAATCATTTCGATTTCTCCAACTATTTGGCGACTATTATGTTATTTATGTGATGATTGTCCCGGTTGCCCCCTAGTTGGAGCTATGTTTGCTTGAGTTGGTTGGTTTTGCACAAATTGACATAGATATCCCTGTTGAATAAGCCTCAATCTCTTCTTTAAGTTGTTTACGTCTATAGTATGTCCACGACTTGATGGAAGTGATAATATTACTCGATTTCACAGTTGGTTTTAGTGGATGTGGACACAATGGTCTCTTCATGAATGACCATCAATGTTAACACGAGATGTGTTATTGGCGTGTATTCCAATCGTTGATGTGAGGTGGGAAATCGTATCTTGTTACTTCTTCTGATAGGATTGTTGATCTGTGTTTCCTAGAGCACTCTTACGTTTTCCTGTGGATCATTTAAATTATTTTCGGTGGGCATTAATAGCCTCATCATCAAAATTTGTGCTTCCACACGATGAAGTCGGTATGATGGTATCTCGCATTAGCGATGTAGAAAGGTCGGGAGTCCTCCAAGGAAAACTCCTTTAGTAATTCAGTTACACCCAGTATTTGGCGGAGAATCTACGGAAGTATTCTTTATGTGATTCACCATGATTTTGACGAATACCAGAGAGATGGGAGGAACCTTTAATGATCCTCTGGTTTGCAATGAACTATTCTATAAAAATCTTGGCAAGTTCGTCAAAGGTATTGATGGATCCCCTTGAAAGGGAGTAGAACCAAGTCGAGCTTGCCCCAGGGTACGGAAAGACTTAAAAAGCGGTGTGTTAGGAGCTCGTTGGATATGCATGATGGTCTGTAATCGATGTGTTCATATGGGTGATTGCCCCATCATAGGAATCAATGCTGGAAGCTTGAAATTTCGAATAGGATGTTGAAGAATAGTAAAGGTGAGACTCCTCATAGCGCGGTGAGGGAGGATGATTTATATTGAAGGTGAAATTCATCTTGCATTAAGCATCGTAATTACACGTATAATATGACGAGTGGTCAACATGGCGAATAATGCTACCATCAATAATTGGTGGATTAGGTCGGTTGAGCGTGATGGATGGGTAGAACTAGCGGTCAAGATCATCATCTCACTTGGAGGAACTTCAGTGTCAAGGAAATTAGCATTTTGACCTCTCATGGCTAACGATCAATCTTGGAGGAGATGTGTTTGTCACGGTAGTGGCTGTTGTGTTCTTCGCAAAAGTCGGATCATCTCATTTTGAGACTCTTCTATTCGGCAGATATTATCTTCTAAAGAGATTCTTGTTGCTCCTTCATTGATAGGGTCACGTCTATCAGGGGGGAGTGAGGCAGAAGCTTGACGTCTTTGGTTCAATGATTGATTTTGAGAGTGACGGGAGTTGGAGCGGGAGGTTCCGTGGTGATGAGTATTGTGCCTATTGGTCATAATGCGGATGTTCATAGAACTTGTGATTGAGGGTTTCTTCCACGGTGCAAACTATTGCGTCTAGAAAATGTTGTGGTAGAGTGAAAGTTCTTAGCTTTGTTGTGAAATCCACACACATGCAGTATTTGAAGAGTGAACAAGAAAACTCCGAATTTTTAAAATCTCAAAAGAGGGAAAAATCACGGAGCTTAGTAAAATCTTCAACTATGTATCTTTTGAGTACAAAATCTTCCAAATGGAATTACATGATTGTATGAAGTGAACAACCAATATGTAGCGTTAATGTGAGATTCTTAGTGGTAGCGATGATGGTGATGAGCGGCGAGGCGTCATCCGATGAAGGTCATGCGATGAAGACCGGTGTGAGGATCGGTGGCGGCGGCGTGGTTGGACGCCCCAGTGGTGGCGGATTGTGCTTGGAGAATCTTCAAGCTTTAGAGCTCTCTCCTCTCTCTTCTGGTCCCTTCATGAAGAATGAGGGCTATTTATAGGTGGAGGAGTGTCTGTAAATGCAAAATCCGACCACTCCTCTCCATGGACGGCTCATGATGATTCCCTTGATCATATGATGTATTTTGTGTATTTTAATTCAAATGATGTCGAATTATGAGATCTTAAGCTTGTTAGATCCTGTCAAGGCCTTCAATTTGACTATAAACACTCCATGTTTGAGAGCTGGGATTTAACGACATCCCAAAATTTTCAAGGATAGTCTTGATCTCGAGAACTGACTTGGTCACTTGTTTTAGCATCAAGATTCGTCTTTTAGTAGTATTTTAAGTGCCATATCAATAATAATAATGTATGTGAAGTATAAAATTATATTTAAAACAAAGGCAGCATGTATGCATAGATGAAAATCAATTACTTGGATTCGAATCTCAGTTCGTGGATCTGCAGGGCTGTCAGTTTTGAATGACTTGTTAATGGAGAACACCCACATACGGTGCACACCATTAGCATAGCTATAACGATTTGTTAAAGGTACATCGTATGGCTTCCGCAGCATAAAATTTGAATCAGATAAAGGCAAAGGAATAAAACCATATGTGGGATTAGCGTTGCAGAGAAGAAAAGAGCCCATCATTAAGCTCAAAGAAATTGGGAATGTTAAGAAAAGCTGCCAAACAGGAGAGGCCATGGCTAGGTACTCTATTTTCTGTAGGGGATATAGTTTATTTCCAAGTACTTGGGGAGAAATGGTGGAAATTGAAGGCTATATATAAGCCTAAAACGATAGTTTAATTCAAGTGATGCATCATACTAAATTGATAGTTTGGATCTTTATTTTATTAAGATACAGTTATTAAGCATTATGCATTTATGTTATTTGTCATGCATGATTAGTTTTCTGTATTAACATTATTTTGGATTTATCAAGTGTATATATATATATATATATATATATATATATATATATATATATATATATATATATATATATATTAGCTTTAGAAGTTAGATAAATTGTGAAATGAGCCATTAATTAACATTTCACTAAATAAAGATATATTAATTAATAATACTGATTAGTTATTATTATCATTTGTTTAGGTGGCCTAATTAGTTTGTAAAACTAAGCGTGCTTAGCACAATGATTAAACAATATTTTGGAATTTGAAATGCTAAAGCAAATATTAATTACGACCATTCGACTTAGCTTAATGAGATTAATAAGCGGGCCTTTTATCTTCTTTTTATTATTCTTCTTCTTCTTTAAAGGCTATTCTACTGTTGGCTAATAGGCCTTTGTAGATGTAAATTTATAATTTCATCCCTAAGCTAGTCCGATCAATTATCCCAGATCATGGTCAGGTTTAGGAGATCGATAATTGGCTGTTCGACCATTCCAATGGACAGCCAGTTGGTTGGAAACCGGGAGACCCTTGCCACTATTTCATTGCACAATGAAGAATAGAGGACGGCGGCTAGGCAGTCCCTTGGACCGGGTAGGACCAGCCCGACCCAGCTTGGTTTGGGTAGTTCGTAATTTAAATGCACTTTAAATTATATAATTTTAGTCTTGTTAGATTGTTCTTTCTCAGTTCATCATTTCTACTATTTAATTGTTAGAATTAGCATTCCAATGGCTTTTAAAATAATTTGAGCTCACTTTGAGAATGAGAAAGGGCTAGTGCACGGCATTAATTAGGAAGATCTTGCGTGAGCGGGCCCCATAGTGGAGCATCAGTGAGGCGTCTGAGTAGGTGATGAATGTGTATTTATGACATGACATCATGATGCATGCTTGAATGGGTGGGGTGTTAGATGGTCCCAAAAAAAAAAAAAATGCTGACTTGAAGGTGACGTTGAATAAAAAATTAAGAGTGCTAGGGCTTATAATGACCTAGCAATATGAAATTAAAAATAGCAAGTCTAATCATAAGATATATATATATATATATATATATATATATATATATATAGAGAGAGAGAGAGAGAGAGAGAGAGAGAGAGATAAAATATGAGATTATTTATGTTGAAAAAAAGATAGAGGTAGATTTAAAAGATTTGATTGAAAAGTATTAAAATGATCATTTATTAGGATTAAATGAGAATATGATATTGAATATTATATATTAGAGAGAGATAAAGGGTTGTTGTTGTTATTATAAAATTAGGTCATAATTAAATTATTATATCTGATGTACAATATTTATTGGCTTACTTCAAAAAAAATTCACTGGGAGATGAAGATTTGGATAGAGTTCCTTTGAAATTCTTTCGTGCAATGATAAGTACTAAGTTCGTTTTTTTTTAATAATCCCAAAATTATTATTTTAAATTATAAAAAAATATTTTTAAAACATAAAAAAAAAATATTTTCTTTTGTCAAAATTTTAAACTTATGTTAAAAGCTTTATTTTTATCATATTTATGGCTTTACTGGCCCTTCTATGATAAGGATTTTGACTAATATTAACATCTAAAACACGGTAAGAAGGAATAGTTGTCGAGCATTATTGATAAAGGAGGTTTGGGAAGTATTATTGCATTAAATGACATTTGGGCAGTTTTTAAAGTGTTTAAGGAATTGTTGTCGAGCATTATTAATAAAAGACATTTGGGAAGTATTAATGTATTAAATGACATCTGGACAATTTTTTAAAGTATTTTATATAAATAATAATAATTGAATAAGCGACAATTTATTATTACCCCACCCTGCCTGGTTCCGTCCACTGGATATTTCTATTGGATACAGATTGACTTTGATCTTTTTCTTTTTAATCCCTACTTTGCTGATGAAAGGGAAGAAGGAAGGTTGTGAAGTTTTCTTTTTCTTGATGGGTTGACTTTGCTAGGAAGGTGAGAACAAAATTTTTAAAATGAGCATAATTAAAAATTAAATTAAATAATTAAGCACGTTTAAAAAAATAAAAATGGGCATAGATGCTCGCTTAATCCACTTGGTTTACGACCACGAGACTGACCCACGTGATTCCACCTAACAACAACTTGCCTAGATTTCATCGCAAAGTCGTTAGTTGAATAAGCGACTTGCTTTGACTAATTTTTTTTTAAAAATAATTTTAGCTCAACAATAATTTTTTATCTGTAACTTACTTATTGGGTGTCGGAACGGAGCAATTTTTGTAAATTTGGAAAGCTTACGAAATTCTCTACGACTTTAATGTTGACAAATATCAAAGATTCTCGCTCGATTAGCCATAATTTTCATGTTTGTTCACTTTTTTATGATGTCAAATATACAGAATAAAAAACTGAAAATTACAACCGATCAAGCGAGAGTCGTCGAAAGTTGTCAACATAAGTCATAGAGAATTTTGTAAACCTTCCAAGGATACTAAAATCACTAAATTTTTGACATGGGACGAGTGCATTATGGGCAAAAAATTTTTGTTGGTGGGTTTAATGTATTTCACACCATAAAAAAATGAACAAACATAAAAACTGCAACTGATCGAGTAAGAATAATGAAAGTTACGAAAGTTTGAGAATTTCACACCTTTTAATGATACAAAAATTGCTCAGTTCTAACATTGACAGTGAGTTAGGCAAAGCTAAAAAATTATTTTAAAAAAAATTCATCATTTAACGAACTATGCTAACGTGAGTCCATGTAGCTCATGCTTGAATAGACGACGGTCTATTTTAAATTTTTTAAACATACTTAATTATCTACTTTAATTTTTTAATTGTGCTTATATAAAATTTTTCCTTTCAGATTTAATTATGCTAATGCTTATGTTTCATGGACTAGAAGTTAATATGTTATATAGCACTATAATTTATATGCATGTTATTTTTTAAAATAAAATTGCTATATCATCAAAATAAATTTTAATTTAGAATTCAATAAAAAAATTTACTTCTAATTAAACAAATCCAAACATATCATACCACATCTTCTCCATCCCCAAATTTATGAAATCCTATGTTTTAGGAGACTAGGATGACATGAGCCATCACTATGGGTGAGTCCAAGATGATGTGAACCATTAAGTAGTGAGAGGCAAGACCATTTTCACTATAATTTTTTGTGTATGAGTATTAATTTGAGTCTGTAGATTGGGTTTGAGTCTGAATTAAGCTTAACCCGATGCAAATAGGTTTAACCCAATCCTAGCCCATTTATTAAAATGAGTTAAAAACTTCAACCCGAATCAACCCGCCTTAAACTTGATTAATCTTAAAATAACCCGAGTGATATATTTTGACATACAATTTATATCTAATTTAAATAAATCGAAATTCAAATTAGACAAAGTTAATCTTTGACAAGTCAAATTCGATTTAGAGAGTCAAAATTGATATTTTTGGATTCAAGTGACCCAACTTAAGAAGTAAAATGGGATTATGAGACCAAGACCCAACCTAAAAGTTAATTGGATAAAGTAGAACCTAAAATTTTTTGAGTTGAGTCTATATTGAGTTATAGTATAAGCTCAATTATACATACCCCTATTTTTATGAAATTCAGAAGGCTAAATTGATGTATTCTAAAAGAGTGATGAGGAGAAGGAAGGAGGTATCTTTGTATAATCATATTGTCAATTGGAAGAAGTACAAGGAACAATTTATTTGACACTGCATCAATGTCTCAAAGTTGACCAAATAAGACAACTAAATTGACTTTACATCAATGTGGGTGAGGCTAGCATGACGTGAACCATTGAGCATTGAGGACTAAGACCATTATCAGTCTAATTTGTTGTGTAGGAGTGTTAATTTGAGTAAGTTTGTTAAGTTTGAGTTTGACAAAAATAGATCTAAACTAACCCTAACTCATTTATTAAACCTGAATCAACTGCCAACTTGATTGACTTGAAAAAAAAATATTTGAACATATATTTTAGATTAAATTTGGATAAAAATTAGTCAAATTCAGGTTCACAGGTTAAATTCAACTCAATCTCAAATTGACAAGTCAAATTCAATTTAGAGTTAAAATTGAGTCAATTTTGTATTGGATAGCAAGCTGAACCCGACTTGAAAATTAAATTGGTTGGATTTTTAAATCCAGACTCATCCTAAAATTTAGTTGGATCAACCTGAATCCAAAATTGTTTGCGCTGTGATTATATTGTGTTATGTTAATTATTCAAACTCCTATTTCTATGCAGTTCATAAGGCTAAATTAACGTATTCTAAAAGTGTGCTATGAGGAGAAGGAAGGAGGTATCTTTGATTAGAATCATATTATCAATCGGAAGAATCACAGTTAACAATTTATGAATCATATTATCAACCGGAAGAATCACAGTTAACAATTTATTTGACAGTGCATCAATGTGTCTAAGTTGACCGAACGAGGCAACTAAATTGACTTTACATTAGACATTATTGCTTATAAATTTGCGAAGCTTCATAAACATTTTTTTTTATCAACTCTCATTAAATTTTTTCCATTTTATCAAATTTATTGTGACTCACTAAGCATTGCCACATCTACGTGTTGATCCACTAGTTGCATTGCTTTGTTCTCATCAAGACCAAAAAAATCCATTTGTACATACCTCAGGATGCGTCTGATCATCGCCATCTTCTAGAGATAAAATATAGTTATGCTCCAAGCTTTAGTTTGATTGATTCAAAAAGTGGGTTTTCTATAGTCAACTCTATCGTATTATCAGCATTGAGAGATGTAATAAACTTCCAATCATCAATCATAGAGTTTACTTAAAGAGCAATAAGCAAATATCCATATTTTAACCTACGAAGGCCTGCTTATTTCGATTAACAAATTCATAGGTCTTAATTCCATGCTAGTAACCAAGTCAACCATATATTAAATCAAGACAATTGTCATTTAATTCAATAATTCTTATATGGAAATTTTTTTAAAATAAGCATGATTAAAACTTTAATTAACGGATTAGACATATTTTAAAAAAAAAATTTAAAAATAGGCACAATCGCCCGTTTAACGGGCGACTGGCCCTTATATATATATATATATTAAAAATTTTCCACAGATTTCGCTTTTTCTATTCAAAAGCTGGGATGCAGTTTTGAATATTGTGACACAAATTTGAAAAAAAAAGTTTACAAGCACAATAATATGTATAACCATTATCTAATTCTCCAAAATTTCTAAAGTCTGATAATTCAATACTAAAAAATATATCTGACACTCCGCAGAGAAAATACAATTCATTGTAACATAGATAAACAGTGTCCTGATAAGCAGTATACATAGAAAATATAAAATAATTATAGAGTAGTGTACATCAAGCTATCAGATGATCCATAACTACAGATGACAACTAAGGACATCTAACGCGGTGCCTCCGTGGTGGAAGTGGCCACTCCTGGGTGTGTCGTGGCAGAGGTCGTCGAGATCTGCCTTGCAGATGCCGATGCCGCACTTCGCCTCGAGCCCGGTCGGGCCTCCTTTGTATTATATCGAGGGTGTAACATCGTATCTCCGTGATGGTCAAAGGGGACAAGATACGTGCATCTCACATGTGACCGGTGGGTGAGGATACATAGAGTCTCACGCCATGAATGAAATGGATCAACATGGCTTCCTCGATAAGGGTACGAGTTGGTGTGCCATAGGGTAAATCAGTATGGACCAACATCCGGTATGATAATGGACACATCAAATCCTACAAGATGCGTAGGGAAGACGAAGTGCGCAGAAGAACCGACATTATCTGAATCTCTTTATCTGCTATCTAATATGTGCATGTCCTTCTAGTCGCATAACCTCGAGGTATTAATTGAATGCTGAAAATCAGAATCCATATCTCTCCCAAAATAAGGCTGGAAAATATCTAGTGTGTCCAAGATATGCTCCCGCTGTTTAGGCAATTATGTAATTTAGTTCGCATAACATATCAAAATTTGAATAGCTTATAGTTTTTCAGACTAACCATCAGTCTATCTTCAGGAGCTCAAGGATAGTAGGTGGTAGGAATGGTGAGCCCCATGTGTAGAGGCTCTGACCGATACCACCTCATGTACCGACTAACCATCGGGTCAACTGTAGGTGGAACCGCACTGTAGTACAACCAAGAATGTCCGGCCTCCCACTGTAATATGTAACTCTGGTGGTACTCAACCCAATCAACGCTTCCACCATCGACTGATGAAATGCGTGATCTATAGGCTCCACGCCGACTGATAGACCAAAGCCTAAGGACACACCCAGGAGGTACCACTCAATTCTCTTCCAGCCTGGCACCCGAGCAAGCCAGCCCGCCCAAATATATCCACTCTGCGACTGCCGCCTGTAAGGCTCCATATCACGTAACATCATATTAAGAAATATATGTCATATGTAAGATTAGAAAAAAAAATGAATCAAAGTGCACTTACTCATACCCGACTCAGAAACCATCAAGCTCATCTCGGTATACTCTAACATGAGTATGTCATCTCCCTCAACCTTCATTCCACCTGCATCCAATGCTCAGACCCTCCAACTCTGATGGAAAGGGTACCTCTAATGTGGGTCGGCCAACATGTATATGCTCCCACGACCATACCTGGAGTAGATGCAGACATCCTGCCATGTTTGTCCGCTTTGGCTTAGTAGCTTCATTCAACTCTCTGTATAGATGTGCCAACACAGCTGCTCCAATAGAGTATCTGCTAAATATGCTCAAATCATCTAGCAGTGATAAGTATTGTAGATGTATCTCCGACCCAAAAGTATCTGGCATGAGAAAACAACCAATGGTGAACAATATGTACGCTCTAATGTGCATAAGAAAGTCGGCATCTGGTAGATCCAAATATGAATCCCTATAAAATGTCCATCAAGATAACGCAGTCCCGTATGCCGCCACGCGGAATGTCGATGTAACATGTGGCTGTTTAGGGTCATGGTATACCACATTTGGATCTGGATGTCTCCTGATGAGCTCATCGTAACAATCAGTCCAAGATAGCCATCGTCTATCCTCCCCAATCATTGGTGGTCCTATAATAGGTGGTCTATCAATCCGAACACCAAGAATCATTGCAACGTCCTGTAACATAACTATCATCTCACCAACTGCCAAATGAAATGTATTCGTCATACGGACGGCCAGCAAGTGGTGATCAAGTCTGAGATACTGCAGATGTGAAACGCAGTCCAACCCAACATCTTGTAGTCCATCCATAAACCGTGGGCAATTAACTGGCCAATCTCAACATAAGTATGCGCGCTTTCTACAATGGTTGCACATAAGAAAAAAAATTATTTGATCAAAATGACATATGAGATATAAATATTACAACAATAAAAGCATAAATATTACAACAAATGAAGTAAAATATACCATATCGAGATGTGCAAGATCTTCACGCAATGCCGCGATGCTGGGGTGAACCTCTAAGGATGCGGGGCCATAATCAACGGGGGACTCATCTGTGTGGCATCTACGCTGACATCTAGTAGCTCCTCCTTCCTCCATCGCCATGTAACCTGTATAGTAAACAATATTTGGGAGTGAATCTCAGTATATGTGGCGTTACAAATTCATAAATACAACTATATTTATAGAAAATTTCTGTACATGGGGCCTTAAAGAAACACTTACACCCAAAAAAAGCTATATATTGGAAAATAAACACTAACAGCTAGAATACAATTCAAGTACGTAAGTCTAAGAGAAACTAACAACCAGAATACAATTCAAGTACATAAGTCCAAAAAAAACTAACATCCTAACAAAACAACATTAATGTTGCCTTTGTGGACAAGTAGTCCTGTTATGCCCAAAAATTTTGCATAGTCCACAAATTCTATTGGATCGCTGTACATTCTCATTTATTGTATTAAAATATCATCGTGTCCTAGGCCTGCCAGTGTGCCTTCTAACATTTGGCGGTGTGAGTTCAATCGTATAATGATTCGATAAGTACATTGGCCAGTCGGTACAATCTGGAATGACATGAAATTGAGCTTCGTATGTGCTGTGGTACATTTCAGAGTATAGTATGGGGAAACATATTCTGAATGATTTACATGACATTGCCCCATCACAGCAATCACATGTAGATATGGAATGTGCAGTAACTGGGGCTGCCTACACGTACAAGTGTAATAAGCTTGTTCTTGCAACTCAACCTTGAATGACATGGAGGATATTGTGAAAACTTGGAATTCAGTTACATTTATTTTTGTAGGATCTGAGCATCTTCTTGCTTCACGCTCATTTTGTTACAGTTGAGCTTTCACACGTGGAGCAAAAATTGAATCATTCACATGGATAAGATGAGAAGTTGTATCTAGTCGTTTGTTAAAGACAACAACAAGATTGTAGAAAATTGATGTAATTAAAGCCTGAATCGGTAATCCACGTGCTCTCTTTAGCACACCATTGAAACACTCTGAAGTGTTAGTGGTCATTGTGCCGTAACTGTATCCGCTATCATGACACAATGCTCACTTTGCCACATCTCTTGCTAGCAGTCATTCAGCAGCCTCTGGTTTAATATTCTTTATGTATGTAATGTAACCGGTGAATATGTGAATGCCAGTTGTATTACCTGCCAAATATATTTTCTGACACACAAACTCAGTATCAGAAATTCTCATCATTCTACACGTCTTCTTGAAGTTTTCCCCGAGATGACACAAACTATGACAGTATTTTGCCTAGGGTAAAATTTCACAGCATCCACACACTAATCCAGAATGACAGTCAGATATAATGCATAAATCATGTCGCGTGTATATAAGTGGAACCAACTCCCTCAATGTCATGGTAAACCAAATCCATGACTCATTGCATTCTGCTTCAACAATTGCAAATGCCAAAGAGAACAAACCATTATTAGCATCAACACCAACAACAGTTAGTAGAATGCCTCTATACTTTCCTAAGAGGAAAGTACCATCAAGACTTAGGACCGGTCTATAGAACTGCCACCCTGATATAGATGGTCTAAATGCCCAGAAAATGTGTTGAAAATGGCCAAAATCACTTGACTGGATGCGATACACGTGTGCATAATCGAACATACAATTGTCATAAATGATGACACCTGATGACTCCCAGCTTGCCAAATATAACTTGTATAGCCTTTCTGCGGGCATCCCATGCTTTCATGTATGACACTTTAATGTTAAATTTTGATTCTATGTGATCGATAATTTTCCTGGGTTTCAAATCCAACTGACATCTAATGACTGGCTGGATGTAGTAGCTAATAAATTGCGATGTGCACTGCCTATGTCCGCTGCTCAATATCGAATGAGAGCATGTGTGTGGACCTGACATACTGGAAATCAACCAGGCACCACTAAGCCGCTTGCTCGCACGGCATGTAGACACCACAAACATGGCCTACTTGAATGGTTGCTATGAATGCAAAGTATCGTGAATCTCATTTTATTAGAATCACTTGTCACATATTCCACACTATTTGTTATTGACCAACCTTGGATAGTAAATTTAAGGTGCCTCTTGTCATAGAAACACATTCCTTCATTTAGGTCTGTTGGAATGAAATTATCTTCTAGAAAAATAGAATTTGTTGGGAGGCCATCAAAGTTTAGTTCTTTATCCCATTCTTGGGTTGACTGACAAGCTCGAATGTAGTCATTGTTACTGAACATGTTTTCTTCAACGACCACTATTTTGTTAGAGTAATCTCTCAATATCTGACTGGTTTCTTGTCATCATTAATCGAACTCGTTATCTGGCATTATTTTTCATCCCCGATTTAGGAACCTCATCACAACGGTTCTCACCCATAGTTGTAGAAGTTGAGGCCATATGATGAGCATGTATAGGAGATGCAAATACATCTACATCATTAGTGCTACACATTTGAATGTAGTGTATAAGGTTAAGATGAAAATATGTATTCATATAAGCAGTTCAAACAACTTACCAATGATATGGTTCTTGTGGCGTTATATGGTGTTGGAAAGTTTCAGTTTGCTGAAATTCATCTTCATTAGCTTCAGTATCATCTGCTGATTTCAATTCAATTTCAACGTATACGACAACAGGTTGTACACTTGCTGCATTGATGACCGACTCATAAACTTCATCATCATTTAATGGTGTAGCAATGAAACTAGCACAAACAGGAAACCTACATATGAGATTAATCATGAACCGTGTTGAATCAACTTTGAGTGACCGTATGATTTGATTTTGTACGCTGCTAAAATCAGCCCGATGCGAAATTAATATAAGACGATTTTTTCTGCCACTATACGTAGGGAAGAAATCGTCACTAAAACTAAGTTGGCCGCTATAATATAGTACTAAACATACTGTGTATGAACTCATATTCGAATCAAATATGTGTATCGGAGGTAGTAATGTTCAAGAGCAGACCTGTTTAAATTAGCTAAATTAATCTTCATCTTAATAATAAAAAAAATTTAAAAAAATCAAAGATCTTACTTATGAAATGATTGAAAAATTCTGCTTCTTAAAGATGTCCCCAAACAGTTAAGTTAAGTCTAATGATTGAAAAATTATGCTTCTTCCATACTTATCTCAAAAATACACAGATAAACAAAACCTAACCTACACAAGCTTCTCATTGTTAATACGGTTTCCAACTATATATTTTAAACATAAGCAATCACAACAAAAAATATATATTTAAAACTTGCAATACATTCTACAAATCCAGAGTTTAGCACATATAGCTACTCATTTGGGAAAGAAAGAACATCAATAATTTATAAATGTACAAGAATATTAAGAATAATCAAGACTACAAATCGAGAGTTTAGCACACATAGCTACGGTTTCTTCTTCATATTTGAATCTCCTATTTGATACACTTTCTCCATTCTCGTAAACAACATAAGGGCCAAATTTACTACACACTATACCTAAAGAAAAGCCTAAAGTAAGTTAAATCCACATTATGTTTGCCTACAAACATCATAAAATACAACAAAAGCATCTCACATTCACATATTACGTATTTTTTTTGAAAAAAAAAACAAAAAAGGGAAAATATACCTTTTGCAAAATCTTCGGATCGGTAATTTGGCGGTGGGCGGTAGGCATATCGTCAGATAAAGGCGGGCCAGTAGGGCTCGACGGGTGCTTAGTCCTAGGGAGAAGAAAATGGGATCGGCTGTCCGATCTCGATTCGCACTTTTAAAACAAATATTTAAAATTAAGTGTCATTTAAGGCGACTCTATTTTAAATTTTTTTAAAAATGTGCCTAATCCGCTAATTAAAGTTTTAATTATACTTATTTTAAAAATTTTGCCTACTTATATTAACAACTGACCATTATTGTTTATTATTAGATAAATGCTTTAAAACTTGTCCATCTTTGCCGCTTTAGCACTATCCATCACTTGAATCAAAGTGCTGGCTGTGACTCGCCAGGAAGAAAACAGTCAAGACAACTGTCATTTAATACAATAATACTTCCCAAGTGCCCTTTATTATTAATGTTTTACAACTATTCCATATTAAATGATGCTTTAATAAGATAATACTTAGCAGTTGTCCCTTATTACATAATGTTTAACAACTCTTTCTTATAAAAAATTTCTTTAAGAATTACCACTTCAATACTTTGCATCGCTTTCAGTCTTTTATATAGCCCTCATATTCTACAGCTTTTCTTCAAGTAGTAAGTAAACTATATCGTCTCTTAACAGAAAGTCATAAGAGTAACCCAGCCATAGCCTCTCCTGTTTTGTTGCTCTTCTTAGCAGTTTTAGTTTCTTTGTGTTTAATGAAGGATTCTCTTCTTTTCTGGAACGCTGATTCCACTGATTGTTTTCTTCCTCTACCCTTATCTGAAGCGAATTTTAAACTCCATAAGCCAAATTACGTACCTTCATTAGATCACTATAGCTATACAAATGGCGTCCACAGTAAGTGGGTGTTCTCCACTGATAAACCTTTAAAAATGGATAGCCTAACAGGCCCACGACTTCATATATGCATGCATGTTAGCTTTATTTTTAATATATATATAGAGATTTTGCATGTATTTATGCTTTTGAAAATATATTATAGGCTATGATTATTCATGTGAAATTTGGCAGTTTAGGTGCACGTAATTGTTACTTGAAGAAGTAGTTGAATCTGATTTAATTTAAAAAAATAATAATATTGAGAAGATCTGAAAAATAAAATGCTCAGAAATTATCATAGCTCAAAGAGCTTCAAAGAAACTCTTTCCAAATCTTCACGTCACAATAAGGCAGTAAATATTGTACATCAAATATAATGATGTAATTATGATCAAATCTTGCGATGTTGTCATTTAATCAGTTATATATAAGTAAGGATCAGAGAAGATGTTAAATTTTATAAATATCTTCAAAATTTTCCAAAATTGATGATTTTATTTACTCATTCAAAACAAGTTAAAATACAATCATTAGTTAATAATATGTATTATATATATGCAAACAAAATGAGCCTTAATAATCATTATGGTGCAAATATATAATACAAATGATTGTTTTCAGTTTAGACGTTGCATAAATTCATGTACGTAAGCTAATGATCATATCAAAGATTATAAAAATCATTATCATCATCTATATCCATAAATCTTAAAATAAAAAGTCTTAAGGGCTGTTTGGGTTTACTTTTATTTATTATTATTTGTTTATAATTTTATTTTATTTTATTTATGTATTGTTTCAAATTAAAATATGTTTGGTGATACTTGTTATTTTTAAAAATATTCAAAATATCTTATTGTGATCAATACCACTGTTGCGTGCTAGAAAACCAGTTGCGGTAGAGTAAAGTTTCAAACTCAATCCATGTATTTAAAGCGAACAACTCTAGAATTTTACGTGTAAAACCTCGAAAAGGGGAAAAACCATGTTCTAATCTTCCACTTCTTTTAGAGTCAAGATCATCCGATGTGGATTAGAATAGTATGTGAAGGAACAACTTATAAAACGATGTTGGATGATGTTGGACGATAGTGGTGGTGATGATGGCGATGGTCGGCAGTGAGGATTGGTGGCGGTGTGGCGAAAACGGATGGTGGCAAGCGGATGTGGCTGATTGCAACCAAGGAGTGGTCGGCGACCGTCGAGTGGTGGCGATTATGCTTGGAGGATTTTCAAATTTTAGAGCTCTCCCTTCTCTTTTGCTTGGCCCCCCTCATATGAAAAATGAGGAGCTATTTATAGATTGGAGGAGTGGCGTCTCTGTAAATACATGCAAAATCCGAACCACTCCACTTCATCGAACGGCTCAAAATGATTCCTTTGATCATTTGATGTATTTTAAGTATTTGAATGCTCAAATGAAGTCGGAATTGTAAGATCTTGGCTTGTTGGATTTGGCTCGTCGAGGCCTTCGATTTGATATAAACACATATTTGAGAGCTATTTAGAGATTTAGCGACATCCCAAATTTTCAAGGATATTTTAAGCTTTATCTCGACCGGTTTAACTCGACTTGCTTTTAACATCAAGATTCGTGCTTCGACTAGTAGTATTTTAAGTGCCATATCAGTTGCCCCTCTCCAAATTTTTGGATGACATTATCTCAATCATCCAAAAATATATGTCAAATACTTGAAAATAGCAAATTCTTCAATGAAATTTGAGGTCCATTACAAATTTTGAGAGAAGATCTTCATAAGAGCACAAGATTATGACTACAGCGAATCTGACGTGTGTATGAGGTACGCAAAGATTTCATCCAGTCGAACAGGCGCTTGAACTCATGGCGCTATGAAGCGCGTCTGTATGGCGATCATGGCCTGATTGGTGGCGAGTCGCCTGGCGACCAGCGGGCGGCGCTGGCAGGCAGTGGAGTCGGTAAGCGAGCCTCGGAGTCATGCGGAAGCGGGCGTGGGTCAGGCGTCGGATCTGGTGAGAACCAGCGCCATATGGTGCATGTGTCGGCGGTGCGTTTGCAGACGCCACGCCCTTATGAGCGAGCCCAAACACGGTTTTGGCTTTGCAATTTTGGTGATTTGGGTGGTTTTTGATTTTTTACCCTTTGCCCTAAGGGTCTAAAATCCCCAGGGCCAGGGAGAAGGCACACGCTCTGTCTTCTCTTCTTGAGTGGGGGGTTGTTGAGGCGATCAAGGCGTGGTTCATAATGAGCTCAGTTTTCCCTCGAAAGAGGTGTCAGACCTCGTCGGCGGGTTTGGAGGCGATCAAGACCCGTAGTTCATCTGTGAGCTCATTTTCCCTCAAGAGGTGTCAGTGACCTCGTCGGACCGACGGGTTTTGAGGCGATCAATACCGTAGTTCATACGAGGCTCCGATTTTCCCTCGAAAGAACGACCTCGTCGGACCGATTTGATTTGAGGCGATCAAGACCGTAGTTCAATGAGACTCAATTTTCCCTTGAAAGAGGTGTCAGCCCGACCGGCCGGGTTTGGGCGATCAAGACTGTGGTTCCTACTTTTCTTGTAGGAAATTGGACTTCTTGAGTCTTGATGGATGGTTCGACAATTGATTAGCTAAGTGGCGGGCGTTAGCGGAACCATCGTTTGAGCGATTCGAAAGTTTGGCGTAATTTGAGCATCATTAGAGGGAGTATCTTCTCTCTCTCTCTCTCTCTCTCTCTCTCTCTTTCTCATATGTGTATCTTTTTTAGATCGGATCGTAGCAAAAAATTTTATCCCAAGCTATCCGTGGCGAGAGAGTCAAAAGGATCTCGTATTGGGGTAAGTAAGTTCACAAAATTTTCAGATTTTTGTCATTTCTTCCTCTTTATTTATCAAGTATTTTCACAAGGTGATGGCCAGAAGAAAACCCATAACGTGACAGCTGCAGATGATATATCATCCACTATCACATCATATAGTTTAATGGTATTTCATAGAAAATTTTACTTCCCTAATGAGTTGGTGGCCATTGTTGCTAAAAAGTCTGATCGAGCCCGTTCACCTCCACCAGGGTACTTTACTGTTTCTAAGATGATTCTTCGTGCGGGGCTGCGATTCCCTTTGGCTATCGAGTTAATTAAGATCTTCAAAATATGTGGTGTAGCTTTGTCATAATTTTTCATTTCGAGCTTTGGTGGTCATCGTTGGTTTGACTATCTTTAGAGAGCGTGGTGTTACTTTGAACATCAAATACTTGTGCCGAATGTGTAGATTCACATGTGATACTCAAGGATATGTTTCTTATCGGACTATAAAGAATTAGATAGAATTTTTAGCACGGGATCCCTCTAAAATTAATTACTGGATTCTTGTGAAAAATGAGTGGGGCCTTCGAGAGATGGGGAAGATTGAATGACCTTCGGATCCATTCTGGTGAGAATGAGATCTTGGAAACTCTTAATGTTCACGATGTAGAAAGCTTACAACATGAGTTACGTCATATGGCAAATATATAGTTGAAGATAGAATGTTCAAGGTTGGCCTTTCCATCCGGAGAGAGATCTCATTCTTTTACAAGAGGTCAAGTAAAGTGATGAAAGGTCTCCTCATATTCATAGGGATTCTTTCAAGCCGTCCAAAATCAGGGTGGTGGCAATATTTCTTCCCAAAAGAAAAAGAAGACATGTGCTGAAGTGACTACGTTAGATATCTGCGAAGAAGATGTTCACCCCCAGTTGGCATCTGAGAGTTTAGCTATTTCAACTCATGATGGGGGAGTTCATTTCTTGAAGCCTCACATTCCTGAAGAGGTGTTAAATCACATATGCACTAGGCGTCAACGAGCAGATGAATTGGTACGTTGTCTCCCCTTCTTTCTTCTTTTCTTCTTTTCTTTTGTGTAATATTTGTGATGATTTTTTTTATAGGTAACTCAAACATTAGGGCTGATGGCTCATTTGGGTGTCTCTTTAGATGAGTGGAATACTGAATTTATGAAGGTAAAATATCTGCAAGGTGAGTATGAGCGAAAGATGAGTGTTAAGGCCAAAGAAGTGCGACTTTGGAGGATCGATAGCAGTGCGGGTGATCTAGCGAACATGTCGACTTCTCTTTCTCTCGGTGTCGGAGGTGGAGCATACTCATGATGAGCGATTGAGGTGAGGGAGACTTCATGAAGAAAAGACTCAAGGCATTTACTGGAGAAGAGCTCTCAACTGGAGAAGAAAGCATTACAGACCATCTTTTAGAAGGAGCATATAATGTTGAAGCGAGGAAGCAAATGAAATCTCTTTGAAGCGTGGAAGACTTTAAGAGCTCTCGCTTATCGTATGTCGAAGACCATGTTCGAAGCTTTGTAATCATATTCTTGATGTTGAAGTGAAGGACTTGGAGCACCAATGTTTAGAGGAGGGCTTCATCCGAGGTTCTAAAAGGAATCCGTATGCATCACAAGGCGGAGCTAGTGTTGAGGATCTATCTCCGCCAAGTGTCGAAGACTCTTCATCATTAGGAGATGAAGAGTTGAGAGTGAGTCCAAGGAGTATCTCCCAGTGGTGAGGAGGGCGTTGATATCGATATGATGTAGCATCTTGAGGATGCATTTTTTTATATGTATTATTATTAGTGTGTATCAGAATCTTGATTCTTTCTTATATCATCATGTTAATGCTTGGTTGGAATATTATTCGATGACACAAACCTATACGGATGAGGTTGAATTGAAAATCGAGGATTTTGACCAATCAGGTTGTTATCAGTTACTTGATGACGTTAACATCTGGAAGAGGTGCGGGATGTCCACCAAGGACCTTTTGACCTATCCTAGGTATTAGCCAAAGTGTTACTTGACTTCTTACCTGTATGGAAGAAGTCCGATCAAGTCTGCTTAAGATTGATTATACCCCGATTGAGATACAATGTGAGTTGTATATTTCTCAAGCGGGAGGATTAAATGAAGAAGAGACAAGCTTGTAAGAAAAAAGCTATAAATCCATTACTTTGATAAGTTCGGTGATACAATCATAAGAGGCGATTTTAACACGGATATGAGTTTCAAGAGGAAATGGCAATGACAACAATAAGTCTTTATCCCATTAAGTGGCTACATGAAGAGGAAATGACAAGCGAGATAAAATAAAAGTTACAGCATTATGCGGGAATTGCGATAATATTTTGAGATTCTCGGTGTTCCAAGTTCGAGGTAAAGTTTTTCCCTCTAGATCCTTGAGCTTGAATGTTCGCTTGCTATAACCACATATGGGTCATCCCAAAGAGGTGAGAGTTTATTGCGTTGAGGGCCTTTACTGCGGCTTGAGACTTATGGGACCAAGTCACCGACGGATATGGGATGAGGTTTTACTCTTACATTTGAAGTGACGAGCTACCCTTTGGTGATAGAAAGCGGTCCGTAGGGCCATGTCACGAGTTTGAGAGTAGGTCTGTGTCGAGTTTTCTTCATTACCATCATGATCGAATAATTGAACTCTTGGACTTGGAACCCCGATATCTACGGTATAATAGCTTACGTGCGAAACACAAGTTATATGGTGTCTCACCGGTCGAGTGCTGATGTAGTCGGTAAGCCCAAAGAACATTAGAAGCTCATCAACCCATTGCCCCGCCTTCTCGAGGCGTGTTTTTAGTCCTTTGAGTATAGTCTATTGGTAGCTTCATGCGTTAGTTTGAGGATGTTACTTACGGTATGGCGGTGAATGTGAAGATATTTGCAAAAGGACGTAAAGACTTTCCAGTAAATTGGGTTCCGTTATCAGTGATGATCTTTGCAGGAATACCGAATCGACATACTATATTTTTCCAAACAAATTGTTTAGCATTTTCCTCCGTAATTTTAGCGAGTGGTTCGGCTTCCACCCATTTAGTGAAGTAGTCGATGGCTAAAATGATAAACTTTCGTTACCCTGATGCTATCGGAAAAGGTCCCATGATATCAATCCCCATTGAGCAAAGGCCACGGGCTTTGAATGGATGAGCTCTATGCGGCATGTGAGGAGGTTAGAGTGCAACGACAACTTGCACATTTTTTGTGAACTCCAAGGCGTCTTGTTTCATGGTAGGCCAATAGAACCCTTGCCTTATAATTTTAAGGGCGCCCTTCCTCCTAGGTGTTCTCCACATATCCCAGTGAACCTCTCTTAATCATGTCGGCCTCGAAGGTGAGAGGCATTTGAGTGCGGTCAGAGAAAGATCGTTTGTATAGTTCACCTCAGATAATAGTAAAGTTTGAAGCTTGTCTTGAGGAGATGAATGCAAGTTGGGTCTTAGAAGAGTTCCTTCTTGTAGAAAAGGGATGGGGTCCATCCATGAATGTTCCTTTATCTCATTAATTGCTTGAATTACCCATGACCCTTGGATACTAGAAAATATATTTCTTCAACATGCCTTCTCTTAAATAGATCCCTAGTAGCGGATGTAGCAAGCTTGAGCGTTGCTTCAGTATTCTTCTCATAGTATGTGAATGATTTGATGTGTCTTGAAATGGGCAAGAAGAGACTTCACCAAGTGGAGGTATTGTGCGGTGGATTATGAGTATTAAAGTTTCCCCTTGGGAGGCGACAAGTTGAGTCGTGTGTATCACTAAGTCTTGAGCTTCACATCAATGGAGAGTCTCAACCTACTATGAGAGCCTCATATTGACCATATTATTAGTTGCAGAAATTTTAGGAAGTCCATACTCTAAGGTATTCTGGGGAAATAAGTAAGATTCTCACCGCAGACTTCTTGAAGCTCCATCAACATAGAGGGTCCATTGAGGGAGGCGAAAGGCATGTAGCAGATAGCTCTCCGGAGTTGGGCGTGCATTCCTATAAAGTCTGACTTGAGACTTTATAGCGGTGAGGTAAAAAATTTATATCAAACTCTCCCAATTCTATAGACCATTTGATTAACCTCCCAGATGGTTCTGGTTTCTGTAGGATGGCTCTTAATGGTAAATGAGTGTAAATGCCGATAGTGTGAGCTTGGAAGTACGGACGTAATTTTCACGTTAAGAAAACTAAAATCAAAGCCACCTTATCTGCAAGGGGATAACGACTTTCTATATCAGAGAGAATTTTCTTGACACAGTAAATTGATCATTGTATCTCATTTTTTTCTCGCATTAAAACTGTGCTTATCGCGCGAGAAGAGACTGCGAGATATAAGTATAATATCTCTCCTTGAATAGGCTTGGATAGTAGGGGTGGAGATGCTAAATACTCCCTTAGTTGTTCAAAAGCAGACTAACATTCATCAGTCCACTGAAAATTATTATTTTTAGCTCCCTTTAATATTTTAAAGAATGACAAGTATCTATCCCCAGAACGGGCTAGGAAGCGGGATAACAAATTCATCCATTCAAACGTTGAACTTCCTTGATATTCTTTGGAGGAGTCATATCTTTGAGAGCTTTGATTTTCTCGGGGTTGGCCTCTATCCCGCGGTGGGTTACCATAAATCCAAGAAATTTTTCTAAAGTAACCCCAAAAGCACACTTGGTTGGATTAAGTCACATGTTATAACATCGAAAAAGGTTAAAGCATATTTCTAAGTCAAAATATGTTATGATTCTTCAAGCTTTTCTAACATGTCATCCACATATACCTCCATTGTGTGGCCTAATAGGTCTTTCAAAACCTTATTCATAAGGCGTTGATAGGTAGCACGGATTTTTTTTCCAAATGACATAACTTGGTAAGTATAAACCTTTATATGTTTGAAATGTTGTAGTTTTTTCATCCCTTGGATTTATTTTTATTTGGTTGTAACCAGAGTAAGCATCCCAAAAATTGAGCATTTGATGTCCAGACATAGCATCGACCAACTGATCAATTCGAGGAAGAGGAAAACTATCTTTTGGGCAAGTCTTGTTAAGGTCAGTGTAATCAATACACATTTCCATGATCCATTTATTTTCTTAACCATGACAACATTTGCTAGCCATGTAAGGTAATGTACCTCTCATATGAATCCTGCTTCTATGAGCTTGTTAACTTCTTGTTCAATAGCCTGGAGACGATCAGGTGCAAAACTCTATTTCTTTTGGATGATTGGTTTGAATGTTGGATCAATCTTGAGGGAGTGCATGATTACATTGGGGTCGACCCCCGGCATATCTGTCGGACTCCAAGCAAAGATGTCTTGATTTTGTGCAAGAAATGTATTTTTTCTGTTGAGAGCAAAGATCCACTTATTTGTTAGTAGTGGTTGGTCATCGATAATGCAACAGAGCAAGTCTTACCTGAAGCTTTAGGGTACTTCTTCATCTCGAAAATTAAAATCTTGATGTTGAAGGTCCGCGAAGATGGTTGAGCTTATGCGAGATAACATGATTACTATTGATTTCCACAGACCACTCAACTCCAACGGGGTTGGAAATTTCATCTTAAGATGAGATACTGAAGTGATTGTACCAAAAATTGATTGGAGGGCCTTCCAAAGATAGCGTTATATGCTGAATCTGACTTGACCACCATGAATTGGATTAAATGAGTCACTTGTCGAGAAATTCACCAAGGACAAGGAAGGGTGATTGTCCCCTCTACTGCGGGGCGATTATCAAACCCAATGGTCTGCGGTGGTTGGAGCTTTTCCTAACGGGCCCATGCTAAGAAATGTGGAGTAAAATAAGACATCAACATCTCTCATTGTCAATCAAAATTCTCTTAACATTATAGCATGGGTCACCGATCCTACACTGATGACAAGTGGATCTTGATGAGGAATATGTACTCCTTCGAAGTCTGAGTCATTAAAAGTGATGGAATGATCAATACGAGACTTCTTTAACTCCTCTTGAGAGATGGTAATGAGAACTTGATTAGATAGTATTGGTCCTCTGCGATTGTTTCAATTTCTCCATTTGTTTGATGATTATTTTGTTATTTCTGTGATGATTGTCCTGGTTGCCCCAGGTTGGAGGTATGTTTGTTTGAGTCGATTGATTCTTCACAAATCGACATAGATATCCTTGCTGAATGAGCCTCTCAATTTCTTCTTTGAGTTGTTTGCATGCCTCAGTATGTCCATGACTTCGATGGAAGTGACAATATTGCTCACGATTTCACGAATTTGATTTGATTGGATGCGCCACTTGATATTTTTTTTCATCTCGAATAGCCATTAGGAGGTTAACAAAGATGTGTTTAGCGGCATGTATTCCTTTTGGGTCATGGTTCCGCGTCGTTGATATGGGGGCGTGGAGGAGATCACGGCCTTGTTGCTTCTTTTGATAGGATGTCGGTCCGCATTCCACAGGGTGCTTTACATTTTCACGTAGATTGCTCAAATTATTTGCGATGGCATTAATAGCCTCATCAAGAGATTTGTGCTTCCACGATGAACAAGTCGGCATATGGCGGACCATGTCTCATTTGAGGAGTAAAAGGCCACGCGGAGTCCTCAAGGAAAACTCCTCTTAATAGTTGATCTACTCGGGTATTTGGCGAGCTTCTAAGGAGAACCTGGAAGTATTCCTTAAGTGATTCACCCTCATTTTGTGAATGCGGAGATGGGAGGAATCTTTAATGATCCTCCTTTATAATGAAGCTGTTCCACAAAATCTTGGCGAGTTTGTCAAAGGATGCGGATGGATCCCTTGGAAGGGAGTAGAACCAAGTGCGAGCTTGCCCGCGGTAATGGGAAAGACGACAAGCGGTGTGTTAGGAGCTTCGTTGGATATGCATGATAGTCTCTGTAATGGTCGATGTGTTCATATGGGTGATCGCCCCATCATAGGAATCAATGCTGGAAGCTTGAAACCGAATAGGATGTTGAAGAATAGCTTTGGTAAAGGTGAGGATTCCTCATAGCGCGGTGAGAGGAAGATGATTTCTATCTTGAAGGTGAAATTCATCTTGCATTAAGTCGTAATTACATGCAGTATAACATGGAATGAGTTAAGGGGAGAATGTGTCAAGCTACCGCAATAATTTGGTGGATTAGATCGGTTGAGTTGGTGCGTGATGGATGAGTAGAACTAGCAGTGTGAAGGAGATTAGCATCACAGTCAGGAAGCGGAGGAACTTCATTGTTAAGGAGATCGACATTTTGACCTCCTGCAACTAACGATCGATCTTGGGGGAGGTGTGTTTGCCGTGGTAGTGGCCGTTGTGTTCCTCTCAAAAGTCGGATCATCTCATTTTGAGACTCTTCCATTCGGCGGATACGATCTTCTAAAGAGATTCCTATCGCGCCTTCACAGAGTCCGTCTATTAGGGGAGTGAGCGAAGCGCATCCTTGGTTCAAGTGATTTTGAGTGGCGGGAGTTGGGCGGGAGGCTCCATTGTGTATTACATAAGCCATATAAGTGTTCAAATTGTGATTGATGGGTTCTTTCCGGCACCAAAGCATTGCGTGCTAGAAAACCGGTTGTGGTAGAGTAAAGTTTACTTAGCTTCTCAGCACATGTATTTAAAGTGAACAAGAAAACTCATTTTCGTGAAAATCGAAAGAGGAAAAAATCACGGGGCTGGCGAAAATCTTCCTTGTATGTTTAGTACAAAATCTTCGAATGGGATTATATATGAAAGGAACAACAACTATGTAGTCATTAGGGTGGTAACAATTCTAGTGGTAGTTGGCGGTGAAGGTCAATGGTTTGGGCGATGATGACAGCGATGGTGACGGCGAGATCGGCGGTAGCGCGGCGGTGTGGTTGGCGCGTGGCGATTATGGAGGATCTTCAAATTTTAGAGCTCTCTCTCCTCTTTTGCTTGGCTCCCTCATATGATGAATGAGGGAATGATTTATAGATTGGAGGTGGCGTCTCTGTAAATACATGCAAAATCGAACCACTCCACTTCATCATTTCAAAATGATTCCTTTGATCATTTGATGTATTTTAAATATTTGAATGCTCAAATGAAATCGAATTTGTAAGATCTTGGGCTTGTTGGATTCGACTCGTCGAGCTTTCGATTTGACTATAAACACTTATATTTGAGCTATTTAGGGATTTTGATATCCCAAAGTTTCCAATGATATTTTAAGAGCTTGATCTCAGAGTTTCAACTTGGATCAGTTTGCTTTTAACATCAAGATTCGTGCTTCGACTAGTAGTATTTTAAGTGCCATATCAACCACTTTTTTTTTTCTAGCAATGGTTTTCTATACCTCAGTTTCAAGTCTATTCAATTTTTAGAACTCAATTGCTTTGTCAATCCCATATATTATTCCAATGATTTCTACTATCTTGATCATGATGCACCTTTTAAGGCCCAATCTAAAAGTTACACAAAAAATAGTGCCCTTCTTAGTTGACTTTTCTGATGTGATGTCGTTTCAAATCTTTTCTAATTTCTACCATATAGAGGTGAGCTCATGATCTTTTCTATCTTGGCCAATATTGATCCTTATCTCATTATTAGAAAATCTTATGCCATTGTGTGGGACATTGAGTTAGATTCCATGTCCCTTCATTATATGGGTTAATTGCCCTCAACCCGTACATTCTTCTAGCTCCTTCTTCACATGAAGTATATATTGCTTAAATAATATCAAATTATAATTAGTACATCTCTATCATCTTTTACTTATTAGTAAATTTCTAGGTGGATGGCTTACAATGGAAGTACTAAGAAGTATTTTAATGAGACATTTCTTATGGTGTGAACTCTATTTCTCTTTATAAATCTAAGGATGCCTTGATCAAATTTGATATGATGGAATACTACTCAGTTGTGTTCTTATTAAAGATCTTAAATATTAATAAATTTTCATCAAAATTAGTAATGGTCTTTTCATTCATATTTCTATTTTGAATATACTATTTGTTGAAATTATTTTTTCCTCACATTATGGCACGTTTTTTATCAAATTAATTTCTTTCCATTGATCTTATTATTTGAAAAATCTAAAATCTCTTTGTACCGATATTCCTATTATTACTTCATCTTGACAATCTATTATTAGAACTTTTGTTAAAGTTGAAGCAACTCAACTTTTTTCAAATCTATAGAGATTGGTTCCAAGCAGTATGATTATAATAAAATAATGGAATCATGGAACAATTTTAACTTCTGTCTTCTGTAAACATTTTTTATTATTTAGATATGAAAATTCCTTAAGCAAGTGGGTTAATATCACATGAAAAATAACATATATGATACATATATCTCCATCATAGTGCTATTTATCCTAGGGATTTTTTTTTAAAATAAGTATCGTTATAAACTTAATTAAGAAATTAAATATCGTTAAAAAATAATTTATAAATAGGTATAGTGACCTATTTAGTGGGCGACTAGGTAGCCACGTCAATTCCGACGTGACGTGAAAGTTGCCACATAAAGCTAAATTAACTTAAAGTTTGAAATACTTAAGGAGTTTAATCGATTTACAACGTCTAGTCTCATTTGGTAGGCGACTTCATTGTTCAAGCCAGCCCACAGTAGAGACTAGTCGGGGTTAAAGAAATCGGACATCGACATCGAATTTATTCTTTCCCTCTAATCCGTCGATCCTCTCGCCATGTAGTATCGCCAGCGCAGCTACCCACCATTTTTCCCACTTCCCAGCAAGTTCATTGTCTTTGTTTCACGGCCTGATTGGCACGAATGCCACGTTCCATTTCCTCTCTCCAAATCCAGTTGGCAATACGTAACTTGACTGGTCCACGCGGCGTTGACGACTTCCCTCTCCATCTAATAGCCCTTAGAACCCAACATTAGCTTCCGACGATGATTCTGGCAGCTCCGTTCCGTTCGGGAAAGTTTCCTGCAGCAGATTCTACATTTTTTTGTGCACATTCCCGTCGTTATTTGTAAACACACGGTAAATTCATTTTTTTTCTCGTTTATAAATTAGTAGATTATGTGTTCTAGGGCTTAGAGCTGTATAGTTAGAATTTTGTGGTTGGATTTGATTTGTAAGTTTATGTTAGCGCTATGTTCGTAATTTATTTGTAATCTTAGGTGATAATATGTCGAGTATACTATTATAAGTGACTACCATATATTTTGAATGATATGAGGAAGTTTGAGTTGCCGTGAATTGGCCTATAAGCTTGGGGAGCTCTTTACTTGTAGAGATAGTCACCTTGAGATGACTGTCAGATAATGTGTGTGTCGAATTGATTTAAATTTCTCTAGTTATTTGAGGAATGAGTGGAGAGTTTGTTTTGGATAAAGTATCGATGAAATTAACCAAGTTATGTGAGGTCAAAATCATTCATTAAGGTTACGCGACATATTCTGCCTCGACACATCCTCACCAACTTTATCAGCACCATAGAGCATATATATGGCGTTAACATAAGTATTTTGTTGAATTCAATATATTAAAAAATTTCACTATTTTTCATGCGGAGCACATCTTGGCATTGATATCTTCCAGTATTTGCATGAGCACAAGCTATGAGCCATAGATAGGTATGAGGTGTTATCTAGAGACTTGCGTAATGCTCGATAAACCACATTACAAATCGAGCTCGGAGGATGTCCCAAGATGTGGCGGTCTATATATGTTGATCAGTCCATCATATCATTCATGTCCTTCATACGATACGTATGAGTCACAAGTCTATCTTCCGGTCACATCTACTTGAAGATCTCGCGTGGGTGTATTTTGCGTGATCATCATCCGTGCAATACACACGAGAGTGATGCGATTCCATGACGATGGGGTTAGATGTTTAGGATAGTCTATTTGTTCATGTACTACATTTGTTCTTATATTTTATTTTATTTCGGATCATCCATTTATATAAATACTTGTATTCCTTTGTTTGGAATGACTTGTATAACTTATATTCATTTTATAATGAATCAATCTTAGTTTTAGATCTAAAATGAAAACCAGACTAGATTGACCTCCATAATTGGCGATAAATGCTCCAAATGGAACATCAAACCTAAAACAAAAAAAAAAAGAGCTTAAAGCCAATACCATGTTAAAAAAAAATTTGGGCTAGTTGCTTATTCTCTAGCATCTATCTTCCATCTCACTAATTACGACTAAATCTTTACAGATTAGTTTCCTTTGAGTTGATATGATTCAATCTACTTAGTGACTATACCTATTTCTAAAATTTTTTTAACGATATTTAATTTCCTAATTAAATTTATAATGATACTTATTTAAAAAAAATGCTCTTTATCCTATCCCTGATGTGATCCCTATAAATATGGCTATTTATACCAACTCTTTTTTCTCCAGTTTAATGTCTGGTTTAATTTTCAAAAACTTAGTAATATTTTTAGCTCTTCATCAATGATGAAAGAAAACGTTGATTCATTAAAGAATGCAAATGTTTTATTATAAAATAATCCATTTTTCATATAACACCTCTCCTAAATCCAATAAAAAGTTAGAACAAACGGAATTAATTTACATAATTTTCTTCATATAACTTGCAATCACTTGTTTTTTTTTTCGTTTTTTTTTGTCATTATCTTCCTTCTTAAGACAAGAAGCAAATCTTGCCTTCTCTTCCAAACCCGAAGAAAGTTTCTAAGATTGTGAAATAGATGATATGTGGCATAAACTATTGAAATTAATTTTTTTTGGTATTTTGAACATAAGAATATATATAAATTTATAATAAGAAATTATAAGTTCTTATGTCAAGCCATCATATTGTGCTCTACAAAGAAATTTATATATTTATGATAATACACCTTTAAAAATCCACAGGCATTCTGTTGTGTTGAAGCCAATTATAGTAAAATCTCAGTTTATAACTAGAAATTTTCTCTTTCCCTCTGTATTTTTTTTTTTATTATTTTTTGTTTTGCTATAACTGCTTGTAAAATTATAGGGTAATCTATGGATAATTTTGAATCCAATATTATTGACTTCTGCATAATTTAGAAGTTGTTTGGCTACACATAAAAAATTTAGTAAATTCAGTAAATTTTTTTTAAAAAAAAATCTAGTAAATCTAGATTTAATAAATCCTGTAAAAGTTAAATCTAAAAAATTATTTAATATGATGATAGTTAAATCCAATTAAATCTTATACTAATGTTTGATTATTTATATGAGGATTTAAGTTAGATCATTTATTTAATATTTAAATAATGAATATTTAGAGGTTATTTTATATTGTATCTTTTATCACAAAATAAAATTAAAAAAAAATTTAAATAATTATGTCAAGAAGATGTAAGCCAAGTAATTAAGAATACAATAATAATATAGATGATAATATTAAGTAAAATATAATAAATAATATATAATAGATATTCAAATGATAATTATAAAAACATAACATAAAATTAAGCAAATGATAGCAATTAACATATTCTTCTTAAATATTATTTAAATAACAAATAAAATATATAATTCGTTTGAGTGTTGAGACTAAGATTAAGAATATTTAATAAATAAAAATTTATATTTAGTTTATTTATATAAAAATAATAATCATAATTAAATTAATTAAAACATCTTTATTATAATATAATATATCAATTAATTACAAATTTATTGATCAATCATAAAGCAGTAAGTTTATATTAAATATTTTAAGTCTATTATAATTAATCTAAGATGATATATTATTAATTATTATATAAATAATTTAAAATTAATTAAAAATAAATAAAAATAAAAGAAAAGGATTGTCAACATTTCTATGTTCTCTCACTTCCAATCTAAATCTCAATGACTACCAATAGGATTTAATAAATTGATTTAACAGGATTATAAAAGCAACAAATTTAACTTGTCCAAAAATATCATTTGGCTGGATTTAAATTAAATCCGGCTTAAAACATGCTCAAATCCTGCAGCCAAACAATTCCTTAAAGTTGCTATAATGTTATTAACAACTCTCTAAATTAGATGCCATAATTTCACTTCATTGAATTTAAGAAAAATCTGAATGTGCAATTCCCGTTTAAATATTTAAATAAAATTTCTCTAAAATTTCAATCATTTTTTTTTTCTAAGAGTGCATTTAAAATAATTTTCTGACTATTTTAATTTTTAAAAAATAATTATAGCTATATTTGACAACAAACTTATTGACTATTTCAAAAAAAATTATAATAAAAGTTACTTTTAGAATCAAAATTATTAAAATACGATAACTTTTAAAAAAAGTTATTATTTTAATTTTTTAAATATTTATAATATTTATAATAATTTTCTAAAAATTGTTATAATAATTTTTAATCATTTTTACAAAACAAACAACAGCTGCTCCAAAAAAAAAAAAAAAAAAAAACCCTAAAATCTTAAATACTGTTTAGGGATTTTTTTTTGGGCCGAGAACATCAAATTTGTCGTTGTGTTAAACACAAAAATACGGAGCTTCCTCTTTGTCCACAGAAGTAATCTTTTCTAAGCCCAATGTAAGTTCGAATAGCATAGCTATTTTATAAGAAAATTATGAATCTGAATATTAATGAGGATAATATATTATTAATTAATTAATTTTAAATAAGGATAATATGTAATAAATTTTAATCAGTCACACTCAAGTAATATTTTTAGCTTATAATTCATATACTCTTTTAAGTGAAGTTTATACAATTTAAAGAACTTTTAAGCTAATTATCCAATAATTGTGAGGCATATTAATCCATAACTTGCATGCAAAAGCTTGTTAGTTAAAATGTTGGAAGAAAAATTAGGTTAAAATATTCTAATCAGATAATAAATTTATTTTTAAATTTTATAATATAAATTTTAATTGAATAATCATATATTAATCTTTGCATACATATATAACATTCAAATATGTAACATAAAATTATTATTATTATTATCTTTTTTTTTAAAATATACTTTTTCATGCATAGATAATATAAATTTAAAATTTAAAATCATATGTATATACACAAATTTTATGTAATATGTATGTAAATCTTCTATTAAAAATTATAGCAGTTAAAACTATTGCTATTTTATACATATTGCAGAATTTGAATTATAGCTATTCTGTATAGTTTAAAGTGGTTTTCAGCAATGAATTACAGGAGCATTAACATGCGTATCACATAATTATTAAATATTTATATATTTGACATCTAAAATTTAATATTTATATTCATAACATTAAATTTTTAATATCAAATCAAAAATATTACTATTATTAACTTTCTAAAAGTGAATATATCTTTTTATGTATAGATAAAATATTAGATATATAAATATCAAATTATTAAATATTAGATATTTAAATACATAAAAATTATGTGATATTTATATAAATCTTTCAAAATAGTATTACTATTATATAGCAGCGGTAAAAATTATAATAAAGTCTAAGAGCTTTTAGCAGTTGCAATTTAATCTGAGGTCTAAGGAAATTATAATTTTTGTAAGAGATTTAAAAAAGTTTATATATCTAATATTTAAAGTTTGATATTTATTTATTAGCACTTTTTTATATTAAAAAAGCTGCATTTTACTTCAGAAAAATTAATGATATTAATATTTTTCATGTGATATTAAAAATTAAAATATTATATATATATATATATATATATATATATAAATTAAAATTTAAAGAAGAAAATTTATTGCACTGATTCTTTGAAGAAGCCTTTATTGGGAAATCCAATTACTTTCTGCTGCTTCTATAAAAAACGTGAGCATCATCAATATTACTACTCTGCATAAAAATTGATATGAGAGAACTCTACATAAAATTATAATTTTGATTAACTCAAGAGAATTTCAAACCACTGTACTTATGGAAGATCAAGAGAACTCTGAACAAACATTAGAGATTAAGAGATTAAGACAATCAGAAGCCTCATGAAGAAGGTCCAGTGTGGCACTTAAATTCTTTAGAGTTTTAAAGATTAAAGTTTTAAAGGACTGTTTGGGATCACTTTTATTTTTTATATTTTATATTTTATTTATATATATATATTTGATAATTATAAATATCAAGTACACACTTAAAAAATTTTTTTTAGTATTTTTTAAAATGATGTGATGTATTTCTAAAAATAACTTATAAATATGTTAAATAAATATATTTTAAAAATAATATAAAAACAAAAATAAAGAACACAAAATAAAACTGATCTCAAGCAAGGCATACGAAGCTCAAATAGATTATATAATAATAATATTATATAAATGTATCTACCATTGATAAAAGATAAGTCTGTATGTTTTTGATGAGATAAGGAAGCATAGTTATATATATATATACAGGATCAGAAATTTTTTTTTTAGGAGACAATAAAATAATGAATAATTTATTTTTATATAAAATTAAAAATCAAAACATCTCATATATAAAAAAATCAAACTTGTAATATATAAATTTTTGAACATATCTAATTAAAAGAAACGATTAAAATCTTGATGTAAAGTCTTAAAGATTAATATCGTAAAAATGAGAAGACGCTTTTGAACATATTTCAAAAAACAAAATAAAGGCACACTTTATTTTCTAAAAAATAATTTCTCAAATAAAGGTCAGTAGTTAAAAAATAAATCGATAGTATTTTTTAATAAAGAAGACCATCGGCTTTATTAAGAAATAATAAATCAATAAATTTTCAAAAGGCACACTTTCGGCTTTATTAAATAAAAAATTCACATCTTAATGGCTTAATTAATTGTGAAGACGTTCCGAGAAATATTTCGAATGTTCTTCTTAAAATTATAAAACATAAAGCGTATAAGTAATGATTAAAATAGGTGCATTCAAAGAAAAGAATAAAACAATTTTCACGAACAAGGGTTCAACTTCGCTTAAGCTCGGCTCATTTACACCTATTCATTGAAGATCATATACTAACAACAATAAGGTGTTATATGAATTTTGGACAAAAGGGCATATAAAAGAGACCTAAAACTAGCTAGTAAAGCAATTAAGTGAATTGTCGAAAAGGACAAGAATAATAAAGTGATACATGATGAAACTTATACTGTAGACCATCACATGACAATAGATCATTAAAGAAGCTTTTCTTTGTTCGCAGCCAAAAATATGCGAACAAAGATTGAAGTTACATCTCATATTCGAGTTCAACACTTAAAAAGTTGATATTCATGTTCAAGATTAGGCACTTAACCATTGTTCTAAAAGCTGCGACCGACCATTTCAATCGGTTCAAATTTGATCGTGAAACCAATTCCATTCAAACCACATCGAGAAACATACAATTCCTTAAGCAATTAGAGGAAAATGCGATAATAGACTCACAAAACCCGGAAAAGATATCAACCTTGATATAGATGGGAAAGCAAGACTCAACATCGATCAAGTGATTTAATTGAGGGTGAGACTTATTCTTCTAGAGAAGAATACAAGACTAATAACACAATCATGACATCTTGAAGTATTCTAATAGGTCTTGCTTTACGTAGATGATGAATGCCTCTAATTCTACAAACATGAGATTTAAAATCATAATACAAGAATATACACACGATAAGCAAGAAGGAAGTATCAAAATTGCAACATAATTATCGATAGGCTTTGATGTGCATCTTAGGGCATATAACGTATGCAATGATATAATGTCCAACCAAATAGATGTTCATTTTATACTTTATAGGCATTTAAAATTAATCAGAAATAATCAAAATAGGATCTTCAAAACAGGGCGTTACGGTTTACCTAAAATCGTGGGGAGGAAGAAAAATAGAAAATGAAAACTATATATATCAAAATTTGAAATGAAAACAGAAAAAAAAAGAAAAAGAGGAGCACAAGGAACGTTATAACTCAGAATGGTAGCAATCTTGCGTAACAAAAGCGTAACAAAAGGCGGGCAGAAATGTAGCAATCTTGATTTACCTCTCAAACTACTGAATCACGCGGCCTCATGGAGTCCGCGGCCTCACGGTCCTAAACACATGTTAAGACACATTATAGTATAGTGATTAGTTTTAATCACATAGTTGACAAATATGTTGATGGAGAAAACTAAGATCGGTCAACTTCTATCATTGGCTTACATTTTGGATCAATAAGTTTGACTGCTACAAATAGACACTAATTTCAAAATGGTCCTCGACTATTTCTATCTCAATTTAATCTCAAAGTATCATATTTCTCCAATTTAGCCTTTGACATACAAAATTGATCTAAAATAGTCCCTCATGTAAAACAATGATACAAAATCGATTACAATTTGTGTCAACTTTCTCAATGGACCATTTTAGATTAATTTTGTATAGTCAATGACTAAATTGGAGAATGTGATGCTTGAAGACTAAAGGAGATCATTTTGGGATTTAGTTACAAGTAAAAAATCTGAAACTCAGTATTACATTATTTTATATAAAGCAGTCGGAAGTCTTGAGGAAAGCGAGAATAGCATCATTCTTTTTATCTGTATCATTAAGTAAAGATAAGCAAAATACTAAGAAAAAAGATTAATGAAATACCTTTGATAGATGCTTTCGGACCTCACAGAGATTCCATGAGATTTTCAGAGTCACCAATTAGTCCATTAAGACGGAAGCCATTATCAAACGAAGCATAAACCAAATTCTTCAAAAAATTCAAATGATACAAGAAAGAGCAACACCGAAGCATTAGAAGGAAGAAGATACATAAATCTTCCAACAGACCAAACCATAAGGAAAATAAATCTTATTGCTTGATAGCTCAGTCAAAGCTCAAACCATAAGAGAAGCGCATCAAGTAAATGAAGGCTAGCATTTTGTTAATTAGATAAATATAAAAGGGGAACTTCGGACAATGGGGTGAATAGCAAGTGAAGACCAACAAAAATGAGTTTCTTCCTCTTATAGAAACTAAGATCTCAAACAATGGAAACAATAACCATCAAGAAATTTCGAAGGAATAAATCGACACTGTGGCTCAAACTAAAAACAAAACAGTTGACGGGTAATTCAAACGAGAAAGAAAAAAGAGAGAGACGATGGCCATTGTTTTAAGGAAAAAAAGCAATCAAACAAAAGCAGAATTAAAATGACCAATTTTGAAAAAAAAAGCAAAGATTAAAACCAAAACTCACCTTCAGAATCTCACATTTTATCGCCTAGAATTCCAGGGAAAATGAGGAAAAGAATTAAAATTATTAAAAGAACAAATAGGAAAAAAAAAGTTCGATTTCGAGATCAGAATAGGGAAGAGAAATAGAAGGCATTCAAATACTTATACAACTTACTTCACTAAGATAACTCTTTTTGAATGGAAATTGTCGGTAGACCTCCTCCTCAGGATCCTCGCTTCCTGACGCCCAGTCATCCCATCTCCTTTGTCACCCACCTTTCCACAATCCTTCTCTCTCTCTCTCTCTTGTATCAACCCTCAGATCCCATAGTTGAAGCTGTCAAGAGGTTGGAGCGGAGAACCGACTTGAAGGCGAGAGTGGAGCGGCACGGGGAAAGCTTAAAGGAGGCGGCGGTTTGAAGTAGGAGGCAGTGGAGAAGAGCTGACCTGGGGTTTGGAAATAGGTCTGTCAGACGGTGGGCACGTGCCCCAGTGATCTCCTGTATATATATATATATATATATAAAGAGAGAGAGAGAGAGAGAGAGAGAGAGATCATCAGTTTGGCTAAGGATCTTATAGTGTTGCAAAAAAATTTCCATTAAACAAATCACATTTAAGATCATCAGATGACTTAGTTCACTCCACCACTTCTTCATCTCCACAGAATTAATCAAATCAAATTGCTTGCAATTTTTTTACAGCCACAGGTAGAATCAACTCTTTTTTTTAGAATAGGCAAAATTTAAAATAAATAAATAATATAATAATTTAAAATATTATTATTAATTATATATATATATATATATATATATATATATATATATATATATATATATATATATATACATATATATATATATATATATATACATATATATATACATATATATATATATATATAATTAAATTTATATATGTACCTCCCAATATTTTTTTTGTGGGATTTACATACATAACACTGAAAGTTAGTTATTTATATATATAATACACTAAACTAATTAATATAATAAAATATCACTCTTTGATTAGGGGTGTAAAAGAGCCGAGCTTGAGCGAACAGAACTCTTGTTCATATTCGGCTCGTTTGAAATTTGTTTTGTTTGTGTTCGGATCGTGTTCGAAATATCTCAAAATTTCACTGTTCTTGTTCGAGACTCATTTGAAAATCGCTTTGTTTGTGTTCGGAATTGATTCGAAATGCAATAATCCGAAAAATCTATATAAATGAGGATTCAAACCTCGGCCAATCTTTTGCATAACAAAACTTCTAACCACCAAGCTATACTTGTATTTGTGATAAATAATTATGTTCGTATGCATATATAAAATAATAAAATAATAATAAAATAATAATAAAATAATTATAAAATAATAATAAAATAATAAACAATAATAATAAAATAATAAACAATAATAATAAACAATAATAAACAATAATAATAAAATAATAATAAAATAATAATAAAATAATAATAATAGTAATAAATAATAATAATAATTATTATTATAATATAATATAATTTTTTATTTCGAGCTAAATTGAGCCGAACACGATCGAACAAATGATTTTTCATGTTCGACTGTTTATATATCGAGCTTGAAATATCTCGTTAATTTACTCGTTTAGTTAACGAGCAGTCGAACAATAGCTACATAACGGTAGAACACGGTATTAACAACAGATTTTTTGTATTTTTTGGCTATATGAGAGAGATTGATTCAAATCTTTTAACAAAAGTTTTAACAAAAATTTAACTCAACACATTATTTTGGAAACTCCATTCCTTCTCAAAATAATGCCTATTACCAGGATTGATGACACTGAAATACAGTGTTCTCTTTCGAACAAAGATATCATGTTCTGTTTTATCACCAATCCTAAAAAAATTATCATAAATGAAATGAATAGACTTAATAATAAGTCTATGCATATAAATTATTTACATAAATGAAATGAATATCAGACCACGGTGGGAGATTCTTTTTTAATCTATCAAAGAGTTGACCCGCATCCTTTGCCAGATTGTGATAGAAATCAGCTACATAATTGAGAGCTCCTAAGAATTTTTGTAGCTGGTTTTCTCTAAAATAATATCAAGAAATTTGTTAGCAAATTCAATATTTCTATTAATTAGTATAATAGAAGCATTAGATATATTATGACATAAAAATCTTATTTCAGTTTGAAATAATTTGATTTTTGGCTCTAAAATAACTAACCCATTTTTTAAAATTAACCATTTAAATATTTTTAAATGTTTGAAGTGTTCGTCAATAGTGTTTGAGAACACAAGAACATCATCAATATAGACTAAAATATATTTAAATATATTATTCATGATATGCTAAAATTCAGAAGGTGCATTTTTTAAACCAACGGGCATTACGTTCCATTCGTAATATCCAAAGGATACCATAAATCTTTGTTTTGATGATTCTTTTATGGATTTGCCAATATCCTGATTTTAAATTAAATTTGAAAAATATTTTTTGCATTATGCAATCTATTTAATAAATCACTTTTATTAGAGATTGGATATCGATCCATTTTAAAACTTTGTTTAACGGCTTGTAATTAATTCTGATTTCCTTTTTCTTAATTCAACATAGAATGCGGTATAGCTCTAAGGGGAGTAGGATTGCCGAATTATTCCTTTTTTTAATAAGTCAACAATCTCTTCCTTGCATAAAGCAAGGTAGTACTCGTTCATCTGACAAAGACGAGCCTTAGTGGGAATGTCACGTTCATTAAAATTATCAATGTACGGAAGATCTACTACATGAGTCTTTCTTTCCCAGAAAGCAATCGGGTTGTCACCACAAACTTCCTTTTGGAATTCTTGTAGATAATTTTAAATTTTTTTTTTTATTTTTGGGGAAGAAATTTGCTGCTTAATAGTTAAAGTAGAAATTTCTTCTTGTAAATAATTTATATGCATAGACTTATTATTAAGCCTATTCATTTCATTTATGATAATTTCTTTAGGATTGGTGATAAAACGGAATGTGATCTCTTTGTTCCAAAGAGAACACTGTATTCCAGTGTCATCAATCCTGGTAATAGGCATTATTTTGAGAAGGAACGGAGTTTCCAAAATAATGTGTTGAGTTAAATTTTTAACAAGAATAAAAGACATATGGATACAAGTATCATCTTGGCACATGGCAATAGATGATAATTTGTATCTAATTTGCAAAGACTCTCCGTCTGCAACTTTCAACCACTAGCTAGTCTTTTCAAAATATTTAGAAGGAATAATTCCTTCTTGAATGCAATTAAGTCTGCTCCACTGTCAACCAGAACAGTTAAATTTGGTAAAATAAATTCTTTATTTATAATTAATTTAATAGAAATATAGCAGTTTTGGTATATTGCCTTTTGAATATTTTGTAAGAAACCTGGTCCTTGATTAGAATCAGCTTCTATATTTTCAAATGAATTGGACGTCTTCTAATTTATTTCAAGATCCATTAGATGACCATTCATTTGCTCTTACTCAGCTTTAATTTGCTAAACCTCTAATTTTAGTTTCTTTAATTCAGTTTTTAGTTCTGATAAAGAAGCTGAATTAGAAGAAGATGAATTTACCTCATATTTTTTCTTAAATACTTCTGATAAGGAGTATAAATGAGGCTTGTAATTAAATTTTTTTAATTTATCTTTCTTCTTATCATTAAGAAGATATATAGTTTTATCACGAGTTGAATCATCTTCAACTTGTGCTAAAAGTTTAATTAATTGGTTCTTTTGCTCTGAGTGAGCATATCTGAGACTATCATATTTATTATATTTTTATAATAATAATCTATCTGTGACTTGCAATAGTTAGATTTATCGATTTATCGATTAGGATGAAGATGAAATATGATCTTCTTCTTCTTCTGATTCTATTTCAGTATCAGAGGATGTAAGCAGAATTTTTATCAGGGCTTGTTTTAACCCTTCATCAATCTCAAGTTCATTTAACTTCTTCTTGACTGTGCATCTGTTGGCGTAATGACCTGTACGACTACATTTGTAATATTTTATTTCTCTTACCTATTTAGTTTTAGAACTAGAGGGACGAGAGTGCCTGTGTTTGTGCATGAATTTGTCACATTTTTTATGGCATTGATTTTCACGCTTAGGAAAAAACTTTTATGTTTTCCTTATTTTGGAATATAAAGGACGTGAGAATCTAGTTGAATTTCCAATTTGCCAAGCTATTTTAAAAGTAGCGTTCTCTTTTCATTTGATCTTTTAATTTAAGATAGGAGCAAATTGCTAATCCAGTTTTAATACATGTAGAAATAAGGTTTCCAAATGAAAGGGTTTCATATAAGATGGTTCCATCGTATAGATGAAGAGAAACTTTAACCTTTTCAATAAATAGATTAGGAAAGCCTTTAATGAATTTTTGTTTCCAGTGAAGGCTATCGACATCATAAAGTGTCACGACGCGTGCTAGAAAAATATCCTTGTATCATCTAAAATGGGTTAAGGACGCACATCTTAATTTTTGGAGTAATGATCTTATTTTTTCTCCTTGATCTCTAATGGATCCAGCCAAGTGATCTACAATTATTTGAATAAGATTATAAACCACATTTTTATTTAGTGTTTGCTGTTCCTTTGGAAGATTCTTAGTGTTTAAGTTGATTTCACTAAGAAGGTCTTCCTTTTGCTGAACAGAAAGAAAATTATCCCACCAACCCTTGAGTTCCGAAAAATCACAAAACTCGTGCAATAATGTGAGGTTTTGCTGCTGCTTGATATCTAGATTGAACAGCAGTAGCAAACATAAGCATACGATGAAGAGTGTGGATGATCTGATGTTCAGAAAATTCATCAATATTCCATTCATAAAGAGAACTTTCATCATAGGAATTTCCCACGAAATGGGTATCCTCTTCGAATAATAAATCTTGAGGAGTAGGTTTTTTATAGTAGTGTTTTTCCAGATTTTTTAGGATAAGAAATCTTCTGGATATCTTGAGGAGGAGGATGAGAATCTTGAAGTTCATGAAAAAGGGCATGAATTTCATCAATATTTGTTTGATTATCAGATTCGATTGAGGATTCATTTGAATCTTTTTTCGATAGGCTGATATCCTCAAGAGCTCCAACATATTTGTCTTTTAAGTTTAGAATCAAATTCTGAATGTCTTCAGAAGAAGGTCTAAACTTAAGAGAAAGTTTAGGAGGTAGTTGAATAAAAGGTCTAATAATAGAATTTGTATTGGTAGGGGCTTTTTCTGAAGCTTTACTAGTTTCAGAGCCCTTTTGTTTAAGCACCAGATCGATTTTAGCTTCTTAGCTAAAAAGATGATCAACAATAATTTGAAGTATATTATTACTATAATTAAGTTATTTAATTATAATAAATTCTTTAGAATTTCTGGTCATTGATTTTTTAAACGCTAATTCTAAAGGTTTATCATCCACCATTTTGGCAATGGATGGAGGATAAGATGCTTCAATTATTTTTCTTTGCTTTGTTTGCCATTTTTTGGTTGATAAGATGGCAATTTAAGCAGATTGAGCATATTGATTGCAGAACCAGACAACAAAAGGAATAGTTGCCTTGCCCGGGCTATTTCTTTTTCTCATATTTTTAAAATATAGCTCAGATCTCTCGAAAAGTTGTTCTATAGAAGTAAAACTTCTATACCAAGTATGGAAGTTGTCGTACTTTGATTAGTGATACTCTCTTAGTACCACTTCTCTTGTCTTATAACCTGGTTTGTAGCTCATTAAGATTGAAGTTCATTTCAGATGGAGTGGGAGATTAATTTTCTCTCATAGATGATAAATATTATTTTTGTTTTGGCGAAGCGCCTCAATAGGTGGTTCTGAAGTTTGGGAACCATCCAATCTTGACTTTATTGAGGTTTCAGAAGGGATTGAAATCCTAGGAAGTGTAATAGATTGATGAGGGTTGAATCTTACTTCAACATCGCCATCAGCCGTTTGAATTATATAATCGATATCTTGATTAATGGTTGATCTTGGTGTGACCGCAGATGGTATGGTCCATGATTCTAAAATACCACCTCATTCCATCTTATCACTATGTTAGTAGCAATATGGGATTGATGAGTTAGTTGAACAAATTTTGAACTCTAACTCTAAAGTGAATTATAAAAATTAGAGCAATAGTTTCAGAACCAGGAAGGAAATCATATCCATAAAGCTGTAAGTGTAATTTTAAAGCTTCAAATAGATTTATATCAGAAAGAGATAAACTTAGATTAGGAAAGGTGTTGAAATAAATCGACCCATGATAGAGGCTAGTTTCAACAACACTCATTAGAGATTGAGTCTAGTGAAGGCATCTGCCATCTCTTAGGCTAGCTGAAATAGAAGCGTTCAGACCTTTAAGGGTTAAGAGTTTAAATGCTATCTGTATCATCCCTATATGAATATATTTGAAGTCTTGCATATATTTATGCAGATCTTCAGTTTTGTCTATTTGATCTATAATAATGGTATGTTCTACAGTTTTCCAAGATTTTCCTTAAAATCAAAAGTTCCGAATTGATAAATGATAATTTTATCAATTTTGAGAGACCATCTATTTAGGTCTTCTTCATTCAAGGGAACTCGCCATTTGAGTTCTTGATTAGGTTATTATTTCTTCTAATCGGAGATTATAAGTTACTTTAGAAGAAGTAGAAGTCATTGCAGGGAGAGAGGAGACAATGTAGAGGATCTTGAAATTAATCAACATAAAAGGATAAAATAGACTAAGTATAAACCTCCACTAGAATTGTCCAAGTCAGTCAACAAAAATAGGACTTACTACCCTTTGGAAATCATCATCACAGAGATTTACGACCATTTACGATGAAGATAGATAACGCCGTGGGAGGAATGTACAAAGAACTATCTCATCCTTAATGGTGACAAATTATGAAGAATCTCAAACATCCGTCCCCCTCCCTAGAGAATTAGCCCATCATGGCTCAAATACATCATTGAACAAGATGTACAAAATCTGGTTTCAAAACAAATTTTTGCATCTTGGAAATCCCAGCTCAAAAAAGAAATGCTTTCTGTGATTAAGTGCATCTCAAAATTTCAAGAGTTTGCTTTTTTAGATACCTTCATACCTTGGTATGAGGAGGATTGGGCTAATGGGAGGGAAGGATGTTTGAGATTCTTCGGTTTGCAGGGAGATATAAAAACATAAAATATTATTAATATAAGATTTAAACTTACATGATTATAAAGGTAGTAGAACGTATGAGGAGAATCAGAAGAGAGAGAGAAGGAGAAGAGAAAGTTGAGCAAGAGAAGAGAAAACCGAGCACCGTACAATAGATAATGCCCCTTATATAGAAGAGAGAAGAGAGAAACTTTTCTTAGACTCTAAGCAAATGTACAATAATTTAGACATAATAACACTAGTGGTTTCAATAATGTGGCTGCTTTCGAGGTGGAAAATAACATTATTTCATCTAGTGGGAATGCTTTATGAGTTGTAAAGTAGATTCCCTATTGGTGGAGATAATGTCATCCGCTTTTGAGCTGTAAAGTAAAGAGAATCTGGTGGAGATAACAATGCTTTCTTTTTACGCTGTAAAGGTAAAGTGGAGGCAAAAATTTAGCTGCATTAAGCTGGAAAGCATTAATTTTCTCCAGTGGATTCTACGTCGACACCGTTAGAAGAATCTCCATTGTCGCAGATGTAGATAGGGTGATTAAACACCTTGGCGAGTTGATTCTCATAAATCTTCTTGAGACATTCCTTATGTTGGATCTCATTCTTATGAGGATAATATTTTTTGATGCTTTGGAGCACCTCATCAACCGATAGCTCAAAATCCATAGTTTTTTTAGGGATCGTTAATTCAGAATAAGCTTTAATAATAGCTTTAATTTGTTTGAGCTTATCCTCAATGCTGATTGAATTCCACCATTTTAATAAAAACTATCTTTGAAGGGCTAGCTGATTAAATGGATCCTTCCCAAGAATAATATTCCAGCTCTAGATCCATGGGATTTGGTAATCTGTAAAGAAATGGGCAAGATTTTATCCTTGGATTAATAACCCTCATTTTGGGACTGCTTCCATCCAATCATTAAAAATTTTTTTGATCAGTTCGGGAAGAATGTTTAATTCGGCTACAAAATAGTTCCACCATCTGTAGAACCAAGCTAGAAGGTCTCTGTTGATGATTTCTTTGTTCATTATGAACATCTAGGAATGTCATCGTTTATCGTTGATAATAAAGAATGCCTTCATCATGGCTTCACATAACACCAATAATCCAATTTTGTAAATTGTAAAAAAATACATTTTCTTGGAATGGTATTAATCCCCATTCACTTTGATGAAAGACTTTCTATATAAGGCATTTGCTATACAGAATGGTATGATTCATTGAATCACGAACATAGTTAATTTCAACACACTTTAATTGTTTAAGATTTTTCATAATTCTCTGAGAGATTAGATTCAAATGAGAAATGATTGTTTCCAAATATCTTTCAAATAAGTCCACGATTATTTATTAAATAATGAGGAATTAATTTCAATAATATTCTATTTTATTCTTTTGAGAAGTAATAAATTTCTCTTAATGACATCTTGGGATTGTTTTAGAGGTTCACCATTTTGTAGTTGAAGAGGAAGTACCAAAAGAAGATAAGTTTATTCATATTCAGCTTATTATTTTTTTATTCAAATCCATGTTCAAATACCTCGCATAAGTAAGATTCCCTAAAAAATATTCTGTTATGGTGTTCATATTTCGATTTATATTTTAATAATTTTATTTTTTTATTTTCAATTTAAAAAATAATTATTAAAATCTTATCGAAAACCGAAATGACAAGAATTAAAAAAAATATACAATTTTACAAATAATTATATACAATCAACATTATTATTTTTGCACTAAAAAATTTATTACACAAAATAAAATAAAATTAGAGATTCATTGAGATTCAAAATCAAAATTATATACAATCAAAATTTATTTTATTAAATTAAATAATTTTCAATCAGATTCAAATCATTTTTTACACAAAATGATAAATTTTAATTTTGTAACAAATTTACATGATTATATAGATATACAAAACAAATTCAAACTTACATAATTTACAAATTTAGATTTTTAGCTTTCTAAAATAAAACCCTAAAATTTTACATGATCATATACAACTTACAATTTCTAAAAACTAAGAAAATAATGAAATTATAATTTCCAAATACCATTTATGTTCAAGCTTTATAATCTTCAAGCTATATCCTGAATCTTGAATCTTCAAATTGTAATGCAGATTCATGTAAATAAAACTAGCAAAAAATTATAAAATAAATAATGAGGGGCTTTAAACTAAAATAAATAATCAATTTCAAATATCATTTCTAATCAAATCAATTGATTCTTTAATGTTCAAGATTTATAGTCTTCAATTTATTCCTCAAAATAACCCATCTTGAATCTTCAAAGATCATGTAAACAAACTAGCAAAAAAATTATAAAATAAATATTATGAGTTTAAACTAAATAAATAATCATTGATGCCATTAGCTTAATGGTCATGAATATTACATTCAAAGATAAAAATGAAAGATTAATATTAATAAGATTATTAAAAAAATGAAAATATGTGCATTTATTCCAAATTGACAAAAAAAAAAATGATAATGAAATCACAAAAAATAAAAATAATGCGTATTCCAAAGAATCCAAACTATTTTAAATATCATTGATTAAATGATTATATTCGAAAATTGACAAAATGTAATCACAAAATTAAATTAAATATTTAGAAAATACATACAAATATCAAGCTAAGTTGCATCTACATCTATTTTTTATCATAAATTTTATTATAATAAAGTGATCTTACATTAGTGTAGATCTCCAAATTGACCAAGCATCAAAAGATCTTATCATAGCCCAATAAGGATGCACAAATTTGTGTAATGCACAAATAACAAAACCAAACAAAGAAACAAAGAACCAAAATCAAAGAACAGAATGAAACAAGTAAAAGGCTACCCACCAACCACTGATACTAAAATCAACCAACCAAGATTCAAGGACAATTAAAGTCTTCCAACCAAACCATAAAATAAATATAAGGCAACCACTAGAGAGGAAAACCAACGGAAGCATCTCAAGGAAAAGTAGAAAACCAACCAAGCACCACACAACATAAGTCCAAAGAAGCAACCATATAAAAGCAATACGAAGTGACCACTAAAACCAAACTTCAAGAAAAAAAGACTAACTGACAGAATATATAATAACATAAAATTTATTATAAATAATGCCAATGAGGCTAATACTAGGAGAATAAAAACATAAAACCAAGGTGCTAATGATCCAAAGAACAAACAAGGAATTGAAAATAAATTTATTTCAAAATTTAAATGCAATAAAATAGTAGTTTACTAGAAGGCACCCATCAACCATGAAAACTGAAAAAAGTATTTCAAGTTTAAGAGAGAAACAAAGAACAAACCAAGAAACAAAGAACCAAACCACCAAATAAACAGAATCTGAAAGAACAAAGATAAACCTTAAAAAAACCACAAAGAAAAGAAAGAACCAAACCCGAAAACATAGAACCAAATAACCAAAACCGAAGAATCTAAAATAAAGAACCGAACCGATCCAAAGAACAAAGATTTAAACCTCATCAAACTCATTTATATTATTATATCAACTTCATCTTTATACTTGTTTGAAACAAAACTCTAATTTAAGTGTAGAACATACCGCAAGATTTAAACTATCAAAATCAATGCCATTGATAATTAAAATCGAACTAAAATAACATCATAGTTGGCATGAGAGAGAACAACAAGACAAGCCATAATTGATAAGCATGACATGACAACTTTGTTTGCAATAAGCCATCTATTTTTTTTTTTCGAGAAACTCTAGTAAAATTAAAAATAATTGCTGAATAAGCACAACCTCTTGTAACATTTTAACTCAAAATAAAGATACAATTAAGGAAAATTCTTGCATAATTTGAGTTCAGAATTACTCTAAAAAAAGCTATTGAATAAAATCGAGTTGCATATTAAATTTCATGAACAAGGAAAATCAGTTCACCAATGTCCATTGAAGCATCAAGAACTAAAAAAATATTTGTAAAATTGAAAATATTTTTCAAGTATATGACCCTTCAGCGTAGAAATTGAAAATTGAAACCTTAATAAAAAGATTTCGTAAAATTGCTACAATAAAACTTTTATTTTCTCCTTTAGATATTTTGGTTTTAACATAAAGGTTCTCCATTAACTCTTCAAATAAAAGTAGATAATGACATTATAGAATGAAGTTTATCAAATTTATTAAATATACCAAATTTAGTTAAAAGTACCAAAGGATCTTTAATGTGGGAGTGCCTAATCCAACTTAAAGTTTTGACTATTTTCGTACAATAAAGGGTGATGGGAATTGTTAAAACATCCTAGCCATCTGACAAAATGGGATACTTAGAGTATTCATCTTCCACCACTAAGAACATTAAAAGAATCATTATTGCTCAAAAATAATCCTTCCTCAAATATATTTGTAAAGATTTTGATTTTTAATAAGGTAATAACAAAATTAGCAAATCAACATACAGTTTGATGAAAAGGACACATCAACTATTGCTTGTGATGATCCACTAAAAGAGCTTGAAGCACTAATTATGATTATATATCTCCCAAATAACATCCTAACGCTTTTATCGATTACCTCAAAACTAGAGTATATTTTAGAAATGTAAAAGAAATAAATTTTATTTTGAGACGGGATCAAGAAGATACAACCATGAGTAGATTGCATTCTCCCAATATTTATCAAATTTAATTTCATCTATTGCTTGACAAATTGATCCAAGGAATTGCACTTTCATTAAGCAATTTCTTAACATGCATGATGGTAGTTGGATAAAAGAACCAAAACCATTTTTGTCACATTATGGAAAACAGAAGAAACCTTTCTAGCTTCAAATGCCATTCAATGAAGGTAACCACTTGTAGTTAGAATCTTGAGCATAATGAATGAACACATTACGATAAATAAAAGATCAAGCATTAAGTTGGAGTTCCACTAGAACATCAATACATAATCCCTTTAAAGGGACCCTATTTTTCCACTTCAACAAACTTATGTAAACGAAGGAGACTTTTGAGATATTCTTTTATTTTAACTTATTTGTTGCATTTTCAAATCATCTTGAACCAAGATATTCAAGATGTGAGCACAACATCTAACATGAAAGAAAAACCAAAATGTAACTTCTCTTGATAATTTTAAAGCATCAAAATATTACTAGATTATCCAAATGATAGAGATACTTGTCGTAATTTCCAATCAGAAACAATCACATATAGCATCACAAATAAAGTATCCATGTGTAGAGGATCAAGCTTGAAAGATGGCTAACCGCCAAGAATCATCAATAAAGTGAATTGTTAAGCACATGTAAATGTTGATTTGATGTCCAACAATCAAGTCAAAAGAAACCTATGAATGCTCTTAAGAAAAGTTTTCTCTCTTTTCCTTTCATAAACTTTCATGCAATCACTTTAATTATGTTTCTAGATACCTCGTAATTGGGATTCACCGAAAGAATATTAAATCACATATGCTCAACCATCTAAATGGATTCATGAAATTGCAATTATCTCCTAATCGAAGATGATCAATTTTGGGGTCATGGAATAATGGAATCTTAATTTTAGAATTGACATCAAAAGGCATAAAATTTAATTTTTTTTGCCTTTTGTTTGCCAATTCAACAACCGCTTATTCTAGATTTTTTTCACATTCCTACACAAAAAGTTGATGATGATTTATGAAATTTCAGGACAATATATGCATTGTAAAGAGGGTGTATCCCATTAAAGAAGTGGTTTCATAAAATACTCTCACACTAAAGATACTCTCTTCCTATTAGGTTAACATCAAGACTAGTAGTCTCAAATGTATGCTCCTCGATTCAACTTATTGATTTACTTGGTATATCATTACCACAAAAATCATCACCATGATGATAGATCCATTAAATATGAAAGACTAAATAAAAAAAAGAAAAATATGAGTTAGGACCACATACACATACACTCTCCAATCTCCATACTAAGCTATATTCAATGTTCAAATACTCTTCTCATTTAATCACCAAAAAAATTGCAACCCAAGATATTATAATCTAATCTACTATAAAGACCAAATAAATAGTATCCATGCCAACAAAGACAACAAAAATGGTACAAGACAAATTAGAATGAGAAGAGTAAAGAATAAAATCAAACAAATTTACAACATATATTTCCAAAATAATAGAAAGAATAATGGTCCAAGACAAATTAGAATGAGAAGAGTAAAAAAAATATGAAAAAATCAAGCAGCATATATAGTTCCCAAATAAAGAGAGAAGAATAATGGGACATAAATGAGAAGAGTAAAAGAAAATGAGAAATCAACAAAGAATATATAGCTCTAAATAAAGACGTAGAATAATGGTAAGACAAATGATTAACCGAAAAGCACTTAAAACCTACAAGGAATAATCAATCATCCACAACAAGTTTAGCATAAGATGTAGAATATCATACATGGCATAACCGAATAAGTATGAATACTGAGGTCCGAGACAATAAACATATAGATATATGATTCAAGTCTACATCGAGTCACAAATTGTAAAAGTTTAAGAGCATTTCTCCTTTAACATGAAATCAAGTAGAAGCTTGATAAAAGAAGTAATGATAGTAGATTATGCAAAGTAGATTCACCAGAATTTGATAAAATAAGAAAATATTTTTAAAAATGAAAACCGAGATCGCATCCAAGTGATATTACATTGCAACTTAAGACTCACAACTGTAAGACTCTTGCTGAAGAGTAGAAATTCGCCAAAACACTAAGTCGAGAGAAGTCGAGGACTCCAGAATCATTGAGAGAGGGCGAGCCTTGTTCTCCAAAAATGCGACAGTCGAGAGATATTATACATATATTGTTCGATTGTTTTAAATCCAACATTCATATATGGGATTAAATTGTATGTTCATGAAATAATGTATGTGTATATCGTGATTTTAAATCCCAACATAAATTTATATGGTTGGGATTAAATTAGGCTGGAGGTAACATGCTTGATGCTCTGAAGTTTTGTTCTAAAACATAATTAAAAAAATTTTTTCTATAATTATACATTAATATATTTTAGCTTATTTGATTTAAAATTTTATTAACTAATTTAATTATTAAATTAAATATAATTTTAAAATATTTAATGACATAAATTATATTTCAAATAAAATTTAATATAAATTATTCATTTATTTCGAATAAATAGAACACAATAAAAGGATTGTTCGTTTCTTTTAAATGAGCTTGAATATAATGTTCTATTTAGAACATTAACATGAGCTAAATATCATAACAGAAGTAACGAAGCTTTTTTCGATAAACCATAAATCATCATGCCAATCTTGATCGATCTTTTCCATTAGTGCTGACAACGACCCTAGAAGAGTTACCATCTCGATTAGAGGAGGCATTCTTCCATGTGGGGTGATCCACCGACGCCCCTCGAAGAATTCACGGGTTAGAAAATCAGGAAGAGAATTTTCATTACCATTAATGAATTCAATGTCAAAATCGATAGAGAGCTGCATGATGTAAAAAAATTTATTTTGAAACCAAATTTTTTATATCTTGTTCAATGATATTTTTTGAGGAACAACCAATAATGAAGGAGAAAATGATTAAGTAAATCATCTTGGAATTTTGAGATGCACTTAATTACAGAAAGCATTTCTTTTTGATAATGGAATACTTTTGCTGTGCAGGATTCCATCTACTAGAAGCAAAGTGAACTAATTCATCTTTTGAATTTTTTTGCTATTTTAGGATACCTCCATAGCCCTTATTAGAGGCATCGGTTTCAACAATTTTGAAACTAGTGGGGTCCGCAAGATTAAGATAGGAAAAATTTTGAACCCTTTCTTAATTTTGTGTACTACAACAGTATGAATATCTGACCATGGTGGGGGATTCTTTTTTAATCTGTCAAAGAGTGGGGTCGCATCTTTGGCAAGATTGTGATAGAAATCAGCTACATAATTGAGAGCTCCTAAGAATCCGCTGTAGCTGATTTTTATCTAAAATGATATCAAGAAATTTGTTAACAAATTCAATACTTCTATTAATTGGTATAATAGAAGCATTGATATATTATGGCCTAAAAATCTTATTTCAGTTTGAAATAATTTGATTTTTGGCTCTAAAATAACTAACCCATTTTTTAAAATTAATAATTTAAATATTTTTAAATAATTGAAGTGTTCGTCAATAGTATTTGAGAACACAAGAACATCATCTATATAGACTAAAATATATTTAAAATAATCTTTAAATATATTATTCATGATATCAAAATTGAAGGTGCATTTTAAACCAAAGGGGATTACGCTCCATTTAATGTTGTCCAAAGGTACCGTAAATGCTTTTATAGCGATCCCATTCTTTTATCGATCCAATATCTAATTTTAAATCAAATTTGAAAATATTTTGCATTATGCAATCTATTTAATAAATCCTTTATTAGAATTGGATATCGATCCATTTTCTTTAAAACTTGTAATTAATTACAAGTCGGTCTCCTCTTTCTTTTCTCAAATTCATAACATAGAATGCGTACGGGAGAGAGTAGGAATTATTCCTTTCTTTAATAAATCAATCTCTTCCTTGCATAAAGCAAGGTAGTGCTCGTTCATCTGACAAGGACGAGCCTTAGTGGGAATGTCATGTTCATTGAAATTATCAATGTACGGGAGATCCACTACATGAGTCTTTCTTTCCCAGAAAGTAATCGGGTTGTCACCACAGACTTCCTTTTGGAATTCTTGGAGATAATTTTGAATTTTTTCTTTTATTTTTGGGGAAGAAATTTGCTGCTTAATAGTTAAAGTAGAAATTTCTTCTTGTAAATAATTTATATGCATAGACTTATTATTAAGCCTATTCATTTCATTTATGATAATTTCTTTAGGATTGGTGATAAAATGGAACGCGTGATTTCTTTATCCCAAAGAAACACTATATTCCAATCATCAATTCTAGTAATAGCATTATTTTAAGAAGAAAAGGAGTTCCCAAAATAATATGTTGAGTTCAAATTTTTGACTAAAATAAAAGGCATTTGAATACAAGTATCATCTAGCACATGACAATGATAATTTATACTAATTTGCAAAGACTCTCCGTCTACGCCTTTAACCGGCTTTTTTTCAAAATATTTAGAAGGAATTATTCCTTCTTGTAAAATTTAAATCTGCTACTATCAACCAAAAGTAGTTAAATTTGGTAAAATAAATCTTTATTTATAATTAATTTAATGAAATATAACATTTTTGGTATATTCCCTTTTGAATATTTTGTAAGAAACCCGGTTCTTGATTAGAATTGGCTTCTATATTTTCAAATGAATTGGGCGTCTTCTGATTTATTTCAAGATCCATTAGATGACCATTCATTTGCTCTTGCTCAGCTTTAATTTGCTAAACCTCTAATTTCAGTTTTGATAATTTAATTTTTAGTTCTGATAAGGAAGCTGAATTAGAAGAAGATGAATTTGCCTCAGATTTTTTATTAAATACTTCTCATAAGGAGTATATAGGAGGCTTTTTCTAATTTATCTTTCTTCTTATTAAGAAGATCTATAATTTTATCATTGAATCATCTTCAAGTGCTAAAAGTTTAATTAATTGATCCTTTTGCTTATATATACCACTGTCATATTTATTATATTTTTTATAATAATCTTGCTGATAGGACTTGCAGTTAGATTTATCGATTTATCGAATCGATGAGATGAAGATGAAATATGTTCTTCTTCTTCTCGATTCTAATTCAATCGAGGATGTAAGTAATTTATTTAACCCTTCATCAATCAAGTTCATTTAACTTCTTCTTGACAGGCATCTGCTCGTGAATGACCCATCACATTTGTAATATTTTATTTCTCTTTGGTTTTTAGATGAGAGTTTGTGCGTGAATTTGTCATATTTTATGACGTGATTTTTCACATTTAGAAAAATAGTCTTTTGTTTTTCCCTTATTTTTGAAGATAAAGGACGCACTGAGGATCACAAATTGAATTATTCACGTAATTGCCAAGCTATTTCAAGTACGCTCTTTTCATTTGATCTTTTAATTTAAGATCGGAGAAAATTGTTAATCCAATTTTAATACATGCAGAAATAAGATTTTCATATGTAAGGGTTTCAAATGGTTCCATCGTGAGAAACCTTAAGCAAATAAAAGGCCTTCAATGAATTTTTAAGGTTATCGGCATCATAAAGTGTCATGATGCTTGCTAGAAAAAATATCCTTGTACCATCTAAAATGGGTTAAGGACAAACATCTTAATTTTTGGAGTAATGATCTTGTCTTTTCTCCTTGATCTCCAATGGATCCAGCAAAGTGATCTACAATTGTTTGAATAAGATTATAGATTTTCATTTGGTGTTTGTTGTTCCTTTAGAAGATTCTTAGTGTTTAAGTAAGAATTTCACTTTTTGGAACGTAAAGAAAATTATCCCACCAACCCTTCAGAGTTCCAAAAAACCCTGAAACAATGGCTCCTGTAACAATGTGAGGTTTTGCTGCTGCTTGATATCTAGATTGAACAAAGCAAAATACATACGAAGATGATCTGATGTTCAAAAAAATCCATCAATATTCTATTCATAAAGAGAACTTCCATCATAGGAATTTCCCACAAAATGGGTATCCTCTTCAATAATAAATTATCTTCTTGAATAATAAATGTGAGTAGGTTTTTTATAATAATGTTTTCCAAATTTTTCTTAGGATAAAGAAATCTTTTGGATATCTTGAGGAGGATGAGATCTTGAAGTTCATGAAAAGGGCATGAATTTCATCAATATTGGTTTGATTATCGATTGGTGAGGATTCATTTGAATCTTCTTAGTGATATCTCGAGCTCAACATACTTTGTATTTTAATTTAGAATCAAATTGAATGTCTTGAAAGAAGGTCAAACTTAAGAAAGTTTAGGAGGTGGTTGAATAAAAGGTCTAATAATAGAATTTGTCTTGGTAGGGCTTTTAGAGCTCTACTAGTTTAGACCTTTTATTTAAGCGATCGATTTTTAACTAAAAAGATGATCAACAATAATTTGAAGTATACCATTACTATAATTAAGTTGTTTAATTATAGTAATAAATTCTTTTAAAATTTGTGGATCGAACTTATTTTTTGAAGGTAATTCTAAGGTTTATCATCCACCATTTTGCAATGGATGGAGGATAAGATGCTTCAATTATTTTTCCTTGCTCGTTTGCCATTTTTTGGTTGATAAATGGTAATTTGGCGGTGAGCATATTGATGGCAAAAACAAAAGGAATAGTTGTGGCTTGACTATTTCTTTCTCTCATTTTTGAAATATAGCTCAGATATTTCAAACATTGTTCTATAGAAGTAAAACTTCTATACCAAGTACGAAAGTTATCGTACTTTGATTGGTGATACTCTCTTAGTACCACATCTCTAGTCTTAGAACCTGGTTTGTAGCTCATTAAGACTAAAGTTCATTTTAGATAGTGGGAGATTGATTTTCTCTCTGATAGATATGATTTTTTGTTTGGCGGGCCTTGGTGGTTTTGTTTGGAACCATCGATCTAACTTCTCGAGGTTTGAAGGGATTGAAATCCTAGGAAGTGTAATAGATCAACGAGGGTTGAATCTTACTTCAACATCACCATCGAATTATCTAATATCTTGATTAATGGAAGGTCTTGGAGACGGATGGTATGGTCCATGATTCAGAAATACCACCTCATTCCATTTAATCACACTGTTAATTTATGGGATGCTAATAGATTTTTCAATCAAAAGTTCGTTGTAGTTGAATAACTTTTGAACTCTAGGATTTAGAGTATTTAAAACTTGAAAATGAATTCTGAAAATTAAAGCAATAGTTTCAAAACGGGAAGAAAATCATAACCATAAAGCTGTAAATGTAATTTTAAAGCTTCAAAAAGATTTATATCAGAAAGAGATAAACTCAGATTGAGAAAGGTGTTGAAATAAATTGGCCCATGATAGAGGCTAGTTTCAATAACACTCATTAGATTGAGCCTGAAGGCATCATCTCTTGGCTTGCTAAAATAGAAGCATTTAGACCTTTAAGGTTAAAGGTTTGAATGCTATGCATTCACCCTATGAATATATTTAAAGTCTTGCATATATTTATGCGATCTTCAAATAAGTAGATAAATGATTTTTTATCCATTTGATCTAGTAATTTGTTCTAGTTTTCTTGAAGATTTTCCTTAAAATCAAAGTTAAATTGATAAATGATAGTTTTATCAATTTTGGGAGAAACCATCTATTTAGGTCTTCTTCATTCAAGGGAAACTACTATTTGAGTTCTTGATTAAGTTATTATTTAATAGTGAGATTAGAAGTTACTTGAAGAAGAAAGCCATTATAGAGGGAGAGGAGGATGAGGAGTTTGAATTATCACATAAGGATAAAATAAACTAAGTATAAACCTCCATAGAATTATCCAGTGTCAACAAAAAAGGACTTACTACCCTTTAATCATCATCAAGGATTTGCCATTTTAGATGAAGACCGATAACAGCCATGGAGAATGTACAAAGAATTTGCATAGTGACAAATTATGAATCTCAACATCTTTGAGAATTAGCCCATCATTGGCTCGATGCAGTTTTGGGGAGATATAAAATATTTTATGAGATTTAAAAAATTAGAAGGTGGTAACAAATAGGATTCCCTTGACTATGGAAAGATAGATCGACTCAACAGTTGGCTTGATCGATTTGAAACCTTATCTTTATGGTACTTCCTCTTATTGGTTGAAAATTAAATCTAAGCGGAACACCATCCTAAAGATATCTTTCAAGAACACATTTATAAAGAAGTAAATAAAATATTGTGAAATCAATTCCTCAATTATTCAATAAATAATTGGTGACTTTACTTGAATATTTTGAAATAATTTTCCATTTGAATCTAATCTAGAGACTTATAAAAAAATTTTAACACAAGAAAGTGTGTTGAATTTTCATGTTAAAGATTCAATGAAGTACCATTATAGAAATGCCTTGCTTGAAAAGTCACATCAAAGTGAATGGGGTTAACACCATTGGAAAAATCGATTTTTATATCTCACGGAAAATTAATGAGCCATGATGCTAATTCTCGGGAGGAAGGATGTTTAAGATTCTTCATAATTTATCATCTAAATCATAAATCTAGCTTTGAAGTCTTCAATAGATAAATTATTATAAAATATATAAATATGGCATTATATACATCACTTTGAGCAAAGGAAATTAATTAACTTTTAGCGTTGAAGATTACTCGATAAATATAGATCTTCTTAAATGAAGAAAAGATAAATTAGAAAATTTTAATTACAAAATTTATACTCCTTATGAGTATTGAGAAAAAACTATGAGGCAAGTTCATTTTTCTAATTGCTTCTTTATCAGGAAAATTGAATTAAAGAAAATGATTCACAAATTAAAACATCGAAATTGTAATGGATCTTGAAATATCAAGAAGGCAATTTATTTGAAAATATGGAATTCATCAAGAATTTCTTACATATTCAAAAAGAAATATATAAATGGTATATTTCCATTAAATATAAATAAAGAATTTATTTTATCAAATTTCTTTTTTGGCGTAGGCCTTAAATTACATTCAGAATATTCCTTCAAATATTTTCAAAAGACTAGCCAAGGTTGAAAGCTCGGAGATTAATTACAAATTATCATTTTTGCCATGTGCAAGATATATTTGTATGGATGCATTCTTGTTAAAAATTTAATACACATTATTTTGAGACTCTTTCCTTAAAAATAATGCCTATTACTAGGATTGATTTGGAATGGTGTTCTCTTTGAATAAATGCATTCCATTTTATCACCAATCTAAAGAAATTATCATAAATGAATGAATAAATAATAAAATTCATTGAATTATTTAAAGAAAATTTCTTATTTTAAAATTTCTTAAAATAAAGAAAAAAATTAAAATTTCTAGAATTTCAAAGTGCGTGGTGACAATAGATTACTGAAAGAAGACTCATGTATGGATCTTACATTGATAATTTCAATGAACTGACATTCTAGGCTAAATTTTTTAGATGAATGAGCACTAAATTTATGCAAGGAATAGATTCTTGACATTAAAGAAATTTGGCAATCTTTTTTTATCATCATGTTATGAATTTTGAGAAAAGGAAAGAGGGAGACCACAACTTGATAATTACAAATTAAACAAAGTTTTAAAATAGCTTTGATATCTAATAATAAAAATTTATTAAATTTGTATAATGCAAAAAATATTTTTCAAATTTGATTTAAAATCAGATATTAGATCAGATAAAAGAATATATTATAAAACAACATTTTGATCTTTGGACATTATAATGGATAATGCCCTTTTTTTAAAGATGCATTTTGAATTTTGACATATCATGAATTATATTTAAGATTTTAAATATATTTTAGTCTATTGATGATATTCTTGCTCAATATTAAGAACATTAACCATTTAAAATATTTAAATGATTAATTTTAAAAAATGGGTTTTATTTGAGCAAAATCATTCAAACGAAATAAGATTTTTAGCCATAATATATCTAATGCTTATACTAATTAATAGATATTTAATTTTATTAATAAATTTTTGATATTATTTTAGATAAAAATTCTAGATTCTTTAGAGCTCGTTATGTATTTAATTTATCACATTCTAGGATGATCTTTGATTAAAAAAATCTCCCATATTGTGGATATTCTTATTTTACGGATTATGCAAATTAAAAATAGTTAATCTTCTTCTCTTAATCTTAATAGTTTCAAATTGTTGGTGATTTGATAAAGGATATGGGTATCCTAAAATAGCATTTGAAAGATAATTATTCGCTTATAGATGATCCTAAATATTCCATTATCAAAAAGGAATGCTTTACGTGATTAATGCATCTCAAAATTAGATAATTCTTATTATTTTTTCTCTTTAATTATTTGTTCCTTGTAAATACATCATTGAACAAGATGTAAAAATATTTCAAAACAAATTTTTTTGCATCTTAATCTAAATTATTTTGATTTTGACATTGAATTCATTCAAAAGAAAATTCTCTTTTTAATTAATTCTTGTAACGATTGATTAATGGAAGATGTTCTAATCAGGTAGTAATCTTTTAGGTCATATTGCTTTAAAAGATCAATTTATTCTGATCATTTGAAAACTTATCTATAATACTTTCTTATTTATAGTTGAAATGAAACTTATCAAAAGCAACAAGACCATCTAAAGATGTCATAAGAGAACACACCTAAAAGTCATATTATTATATTCATTATTCAATAAATAATCTTACTTTGAAAGATATTTGGGAAACAATCCTTTCCCCTTTGAATCTAATCTCGAGAGACATGAAAATTTTCTTAAGTGTATTGAAATTAACCATGTTTGTGATAACAAATCTTGATGTATAGCAAAGTTCATTTAACTTCTTCTTGATAGTGCATCTTCACGTAATGATATCATACTTTGTATTTTATTTCTCTCTTTGGTTTTAGAACCGAGGGAGTCTTTGTTTTGTCGTTGAATTTGTCACATTTTTTTTATGGCGTGATTTTTCACATTTAGGAAAAATAGTCTTTTTGTGTTTTCCCTTATTTTGGAAGATAAGGGCGTCGAGGATCATTGAATTGCTCAGAATTTGCTCAAATTTCTTCTTTTTCATTTGATCTTTTAATTTAAGATCGAACAAATTCTATCAATTTTAATACATGCAAAATAAGGTTTCCATATAGAGTTTCATATGGGATGGTTCCATCGTATAAGCGAAGAAATTAACCTTTTAAAATAGATTGGGAAGGCCATGAATTTTTATTTCCGGTGAAGGCTATACATCATAAAGTGTCATGTGTCTAGAAAAATATCCTTGTACCATCAAAATGGGTTGGTGGACATCTTAATTTTTGGAGTAAGATCTATTTTTTCTCCTTGATCTCCAATGGATCCAAAGTGATCTAATCGTTTGAATAAGATTATAGAAGGCATTTTTATTTGGTGTTTGCTGTTCCTTTGGAAGATTCTTAGTATTTAAGTCAATTTCACTAAGAAGGTCTTCCTTTTTTTGAAACGAAGAAATTATCCCAATCCTTTGAGGAGTTAGAAAACCACAAATAAATATATGTGAGGTTTTGCTTGATATTTATATTGAATAGCAGTAGCAAACATAAGCATACGATGAAAAGTGTGGATGATCTGATATTCAAAAAATCCATCGATATTCCATTCATAAAGAGAACTTCCATCATAGGAATTTCTCACGAAATGGGTATCCTCTTCGAATAATAAATCTGGAGGAGTAGGTTTTTTATAGTAGTATTTTTTCAGATTTTTCTTAGGATAAGAAATCTTCTGGATATCTTGAGGAGGTGGATGATCTTTAAGTTCAAAAAGGGCATGAATTTTTCAATATTGGTTTGATTATTAGATTGGGCTGAGGATTCATTTGAATCTTCTTCTGACTGGCTGATATCCTCAAGAGCTCCAACATACTTTATCTTTTAAATTTAGAATCAAATTGAATGTCTTGAAGAAGGTCAAACTTAAAGTTTAGAAGGTGGTTGAATAAAGGTCTAATGTAGAATTTATGTGGCTTTTTTTTCTACTAGTTTCAGACTCTTTTGTTTAACGTTCGATTACAATTCTAGTTAAAAACAATAATTTGAAATATCTTATTACTATAATTAAGTTGTTTAATTATAGTAATAAATTCTTTAGAATTTGATCGAATTTTTTCAAACACATTAATTCTAAAGGTTTATCATCCACCATTTTCAATGGATGGAGGATAAGATGCTTCAATTATTTTTCTTTTACTTTTTGCCATTTTTTTGATTGATAAATGGCAATTTGGCGGTGAGCATATAGACAACCATGAAAAAAAGTTGCCTTGTGACTATTTCTTTTCTCATTTTTGAAATATAATCATATCTGAAATGTTGTTCAAGTAAAACTTCTATCAAGTATGGAAGTTGTAGTTTGATTGGTGATACTCTTGAGTACCACTTCTCTTGTCTTATGGTTTGTAGCTCATTAAGACTAAAGTTCATTTGATGGAGATTGATTTTCTCTCATAGGATGATAAATATTATTTTTTTGGCGAAGCCTCTAGATGGTTCGAGTTTGAACCATCCAATCTTGTTCTTATTGAGGTTTGAAGGGATTGAAATCCTAGGAAGTGTGATGAGGGTTGAATCTTACTTCAACATCGCCATCCGTTTGAATTATATTATGATATCTTGATTAATGGAAGGTCTTGGTGAGCAGATGGTATGGTCCATGATTCAAAATACCACCTCATTTCCATCACTCTGTTAGTAGCAATATGGGATGCTAACAGATTAGTTTCAATCAAAGTAGTTCGTTCAACTTGTTGAATATCTTTTTGAACTCTAGGATTTAAAGTATTTAAAACACTAAAGTGAATTCTAAAAATTAGAGCAATAGTTTGGGAGAAGAAATCATATAAAAAAATGAATGTAATTTTAAAGCTTCAAATTTATATCAGAAAAGATAAACTTCAGTTAGGAAAGGTGTTGAAATAAAGCGGCGTGGCAGAGGTTAGTTTCAAACACTCATTAGAGATTGAGCGTGAAGGCATCGCCATCTCTTAGGTTGCTAAATAGAAGCATTTAGACCTTTAAGGGTTAAGGTTTTAAATGCTATTTATATCATCCTATATGAATATATTTAAAGTCTTGCATATATTTATGCAGATCTTCAACGTTAGTAGATAAATGGTTTTGTCCATTTGATCTCTGATAATGGTTATTCTATTTTCTGAAGATTTTCCTTAAAATCAAAGTTCCAAATTGATAAATGATAGTTTTATCAATTTTGGGGAGAACCATCTATTTAGGTCTTCTTCATTCAAGGGGAACTCTGCCATTTCAGAGTTCTTGATTATTATTATTTCTCTAATTTAGATTACTTAAGAAGAAGAAGTAGAAGTCATGGGAGAGAGGGAGACAATGAGGAGGATCTTGAAATTAATCAATATAAAGGATAAAAAACTAAGTATAAACCTCCTTAAGTGTCAACAAAATAGGACTTTCCCTTTGGAAATCATCATCATGAGATTTATGACCATTTACCATGAAGATAGATAACATGGGAAAGATAAAAAGAATTCATCCTTAATGGTGACAAATTAAAGAATCTAAACATCCTTCCCTAAGAATTAGCCCATCATGGCTCAAATACATCATGAAGATGTAAAATCTAGTTTCAAAACAAATTTTTGCATCTTGGCAATGACTCAAAAGAAATGCCGTGAGTAAGTGCATCTCAATTAAGGTTCACTTTTTGGGATACCTCCATAGCCCTTATATCTCACGATAAATTTATGAGAAGGATGTTTAACATTTAGATATACAAATATTATTAATATAAGATTTAAACTTACATGATGAAAAGCGAAGGAGATCTGAGGTAAGAGAGAAAGAGAATTTAAGAAAGAGAAGCGAGCACAATACAATGATAATACCCCTATAAAGAGAGAAGAGGAAACTTTTCTTCTCAAGCAAATGTCAATAATTTAGAGAATATCTTAGTGGTTTTATAATGTACTTTTGAGGTGAAAAATAACTTATTTCATTAGTGAATGCTTTATGAGTTATAAGTAGATTCTTTATTGAGATAATCCACTTTTGTTTGTAAAGTAGAGATCGTGGAATAAATGAAATCTTTCTTTTGTAAAGGTAAAGTGGAGGCAAAAATTTAAATTTTCTTAGGAATCATTAATTTCTCCGTGGATTCTCACATTGACATCAAGACTAGCCATTTTATAAATGTAGATAGTGATTAAACACCTTGGTGTGTTGATTCTCATAAATCTTCTTGAGACGTTCCTTATATTGGATCTCATTCTTATGAGGGTAACGTCTTTTGATGCTTTGGAGCACCTCATCAACCGATAGCTCAAAATCCATAGTTTTTTGAGGGATTGTTAATTCAGAATAAGCTTTAATAATAGCTTTAATTTGTTTGAGCTTATCCTCAATGCTGATTGAATTCCACCATTTTAATAAAATGTCTTTGAAGGCTAGCGATTAAAGGGTCCCAAGAATAATATTTGACTTAAATCCATGGGATTTGGCAATCAGAAGAAATGAGCAAGATTTTATCCTTGAATCATTTTTTGATTAATAACCTCATTTTGGGCGCTTCCATCCAATCATTGAAAATTTCTTTGATTGGTTGGAAGAATATTTAATTAAAATAGTTCACCATCAAGAACCATGGAAGTTCTTTGATGATTTCTTTATTCATTATGAACATCCATGAATGTCATTTCATTGATAAGGAAGATCTTCATCATCAGCACATAACACCAATAATTTACTCAATTTTGTTAAATTAGTGGAGGATAAAATATTATTTTCTTGGAATGGTGTTAATTCCCATTCACTTTGATGAAAGACCATATGTATAGCATTTTCTATACAAATTGTATGATTCGTTGATCATGAAATGATTAATCTCAACTTTAATTGTGTTAAATTTTTTTCATAATTTTCTCTGAGAGATTAGATTCAAATGGGAAAGGATTGTTTCCCAAATATCTTTCAAATAAGTCCGGATTATTTATTGAATAATGAGGGATTTCAATAATATTTTATTTTATTTCTTTAGAAATAAGCGGTTCTTGTGCAATGACATCTTTTAGGGATGGTGTTGCTTTTTTTGAGGTTCACCCTTTTCAAGTAGTTGAAGAGGAAGTACCATAAAGATAAGTTTCAAATCGATCATGCCTTTGAATTGTGGATCTTTTTTCCATTAGTCGACATTTGCGACCTCCAGAAAGTTACCACCTCAATTAGGAAGCATTCTTCCATGTGGGGTGATCCACCCCTGATCATCTCTGCAAGAATTCACGTTAAAAAGGAAAATTTTCATTACCTTTAATGAATTTAATGTCAAAATCGAAGGCGAGCTGCGATTGCCATGATGCAAAATTTGTTTTGAAACTAAATTTTTACATCTTGTTCAATGATATTTGACTACAATCAATACAAGAAAATGTTGATTAAGTAAATCATCTTGGAATTTTGAGATGCACTTAGTCACATAAAACATTTTTTTTATAATGAAATACTTTTGTTGCATAGGATTCCATCTACGAGAAGCAAAGCGAACTAATTCATCTTTTGAATTTTTTATTATTTTAGACCTCCATATCCCTTATTAGCATTTCATAATTTTGAAACTAGTGGGTCAAGATTAAGGCAGGAAGATTTTGAACCCTTTCTTTAATTTTTGCGTCTTTGCCAGTATGAATATCGGACCATGGTGGGAGATTCTTTTTTAATCTGTCAAAGAGTGTGCATCTTTGCATGATAGAAATACATGAGAGCTCCAAGCTATATTTGGTTTTATCTAAAATGATATCAAGAAATTTATTAGCAAATTTAATACTTATTAATTGGTATAATAGAAGCATTATATATTATGGCCTAAAATCTTATTTAGTTTGAAATAATTTGATTTTTTAAATAACTAACCATTTTTTAAAATTAACCATTTAAATATTTTAGATGGTTGAAGTGTTTCAATAGTGTTTGAGAACACAGAAGATCATCAATATAGACTAAAATATATTTAAAATAATCTTTAAATATATTATTCATGATATCTTTGAAATTGAATAATTTTTTAAACCAAAGGGCATTACGTTCCATTCGTAATGTCCAAAGGCAGTAAACAAATTTTATAGCCATCGATTCTTTTATTTGGATGCCAATATCTAATTTTAAATCAAATTTGGAAAATATTTTTTGCATTATGCAATCTATTTAATAAATCCCTTTATTAGAATTGGATATCGATCATTTTAAAACTTTGTTTAATGGCATAGTTAATTACAAGCATGTCTCTCTTTCCTTTTACGAATTCACATAGAATGCGATGCAAAGAGGGGTAGGATTGCTTATTCCTTTCTTTAATAAGTCAGCAATCTCTTTCTTGCATAAAGCAAGGTAGTGCTCGTTCATCTGATAAGGAAGAGCTTTAGTGGGAATGTCACGTTCATTGAAATTATCAATATGGGATATCACTACAATCTTTCTTTCCCAGAAAGCTTGGGTTGTCACCTGAACTTCTTTTGGAATTCTTGGAGATAATTTTGAATTTTTCTTTTATTTTTGGGGAAGAAATTTCTTTAATAATAATTAAACTAGAAATTTCTTCTTGTAAATAATTTATATGCATAGACTTATTATTAAAATTCATTTCATTTATGATAATTTCTTTAGGATTGGTGATAAAAGCGGAATGTGATTTCTTTATCCCAAAGAAAACTATTGATCATCAATTCTAGTAATATTATTTTGAGAAGGAGAAATTTCCAAAATAATGTGTTTGAGTCAAATTTTTAACAAGAATAAAGGCATTTGAATACATATCATCTTACATGGAACGAGATGATAATTTATATCTAATTTGACTTCGTAACCAACTAGTCTTTTCAAAATATTTAGAAGGAATTATTCCTTCTTGTATGTATTTAAATGCTCCACTAGTATTAAATTTGGTAAAATAAATTCTTTATTTATAATTAATTTAATGAAATATACCATTTTTGGTATATTGCTTTTGAATATTTTGTAAGAAACGGTTCTTGATTAGAATAAACTATATTTTCAAATGAATTGGGTGTCTTGATTAATTTCAAGATCCATTAGATGTCCATTCATTTGCTCTTACTCGACTTTAATTTCTTTGAACTTCTAATTTTAGTTTCTTTAATTTTAGTTCGATAAAGAATTAGAAGAAGATGAACTTGATTTTTCTTAAATACTTATGATAGTATATAGGAGGCTTGTAATTAAAATTTTCTAATTTATCTTTCTTATTATTAAGAAGATCTATAATTTTATCACAGTTGAATCATCTTCAACTTATGCTAAAGCAATTAATTGGTCCTTTTGCTCGTGGGTGTATCTGATCTCATATTTATTATATTTTTATAATAATCAATGTTGATAGGACTTGCAAGATTAGATTTGCTCAGTTTATCGTCGATGAGGATGAAGATGAAATATGATCTTCTTCTTGATTCTTATCGGAGGATGTAAATTTTCATCGAGGTTTGTTTTTTAATCGTCAAAAGTTCATTTAACTTCTTCTTGGCGATTGCATCTTTCGTAATGACACATGCGACCACATTTGTAATATTTTATTTCTTTTCTTTGGTTTTAGAACCGGAGGGATGAGAGTGCTTTTGTTGTCGTGATCATTTCAATTTTTATGCTAGTTTAATTAATTGTGCTTTTTTTTCGTAGTGGCTTACAAATCATATTTATTATATTTTTATAATAATCTATTTGTTAGGACACAAGTTAGATTTATGATTTATGAATCTATGAAGATGAAATGATCTTCTTCTTTTGATTCTAATAATTTCAGGATGTAAGCAATTTCATTTTTTAACCCGCAATCGAAGTTCATTTAACTTCTTCTTGATAATGATTAGAGGAAGGCCACATTTGTAACATTTTATTTCTCTTGCCTCTTTGGTTTTAGAAGGGGAGGATAGAGTGCTTGTGTGCATTAATTTATCACATTTTATGTGATTTTCACATTTTAGAAAAATTATCTTTTGTATTTCTTCCTTATGAAGATAAAGAGTGATCTTGAATTGCTGAATTATAAGCTATTTTAGCAATTAGACATTCTCTTTTCATTTGATCTTTTAATTTAAGATCGCAACAAATTCTAATCTTTTAATACATGCGAAATAAGATTTCCATATGTAGGTTTCATATGGGATGGTTTATCTTGGAAGAAACCTTAACCACAAATAAATTGGGAAGGCATTGAATTTTTTGTTTCCAGAAGGCTATCGATATCATAAAGTGTCATGATGCGTGCTAGAAAATTATCATCCCCATCTAAAATGGGTTGATGGACATCTTAATTTTGGAATAATGATCTTATTTTTCTCATAATCTATGATCCGGCAAAATGATCTATATTTGAATAAGATTATAGATTGTCATTAGGTGTTTTTTTTTGGAAGATTCTAGTGTTTAAGTTTTCACTAGAAGGTCTTCCTTTCTTGAGAACAAAAGAAAATTATCCCACCAATTTGAGTTCGGAAAACCAAGGAAATAATGGCTCGTGATAATGTGAGTTTTTTTTTGATATTTTTGAAACATATCGATGAAGAGTGTGGATGATGATGTTAAAAATCATTGATATTCCATTCATCTGAGAACTTCCATCATAGAATTTCTACGAAATGGGTATCTCTTGAATAATAAATATGGAATAGGTTTTTATAGAGTGTTTTTTGAGATTTTTCTTATAAGAAATCTTTTGGATATCTTGAGGAGGAGGATGAGAATCTTGAAGTTCATGAAAAAGGGCATGAATTTCATCAATATTAGTTTGATTATCAAATTTGGCTAAGGATTCATTTGATTCTTCTTCGGACAGGCTGATATCCTCAAGAGTTCCAATATATTTGTCTTTTAAGTTTAGAATCAAATTAAGATTCTTAAGAAGGTCCAAACTTAAGAAAGTTTAGAAAATGGTTGAATAAAGGTCTAATAATAGAATTTGTATTGGTAGGGCTTTTTAGCTCCTAGTTTGACCCTTTTGTTTAGCATTCATTTGCTAAAAGATGATCAACTAATTTGAAGTATACTATTACTATAATTAAGTTGTTTAATTTTGTTAAATTCTTTAAAATGGATCATAATTGATTTTGAGCTAATAAGGTTTATCATCCATCATTTTGGCAATGGAGGATAAGATGCTTCAATTATTTTTCTTGCTGTTTGCCATTTTTTGATCAATAAAATGGCAATTTGATTGAGTATATTGATTAGACAAAAAAAGGAATAGTTGCCTTGACTATTTTTTCTCATATTTTGAAATATAGCTCGAGATACTGAACGTTGTTCTAGTAAAACTTACCAAGTACATAAGTTATTGTACTTTGATTGATGATACTCTTTTCATACCACTTCTTTAGTCTTAGAACCTGGTTTATAGCTCATTAAGACTGAAGTTCATTTAAGATAGAGTGGGAGATTAATTTTCTCTCAGGATGATAAATATGATTTGTTTAGGTGAAGTGCCTTGGTTACGATTTGGGAACCATCCATCTGACTTCTACTAGGTTTTATAAGGGATTGAAACCCTAGGAAGTGTAATAGATCGATGAGAGGTTGAATCGACTTCAACATCGCCATCACGTTTGAATTATTTTAATCAATCTTGATTAATGGAAGGTCTTGGTGACCCGAGATGGTATGGTCCATGATTACGGAAATACCACCTCATTCCATTTAATCACTCTCTCTTAGTAGCAATATGGGATGCTAACATATTGTTTCAATCAGTAGTTCATTTGGTTGAACAACTTTTTTTGAACTCTAGGATTTAAAGTATTTAAAACTTCAAAATTTTGAAAAAAAATTAAGCAATAGTTTTAGAACCGGGAAATCATAACCATAAAGTTGCGTGTAATTTTAAAGCTTCAAAAGATTTATATCGAAAGAGATAAACTCATAGGAAAGGTGTTGAAATAAACTAGCCCATGTGAGGCTAGTCTCTACAACATGAGATTGAGCCAGTGAAGGCATCACCCATCTCTTAGGCTTATAAAATAGAAGCATTTAGACCTTTAAGGGTTAAAGGTTTGAATGCTATCTATCATCCCTATATGAATATATTTAAAGTCTTGCATATATTTATGAATCTTCAAATGTTAGTAGATAAATGGTTTGTCCATTTGATACTAATGGTTTGTTCTATAATTTTCTTGAAGATTTTCCTTAAAATCAAAAGTTCCAAATTGATAAATGATAGTTTTATCAATTTTGGAGAGATACCATCTATTTAGGTCTTCTTCATTCAAGGGGAACTCTGCCATTTAAGAGTTCTTGATTAAATTTTATTTCTCTAATTGTGAGATTATAAGTTACTTGAAGAAGAAGAAGAAGTAATCAGGGGGAGAGAGGGAGACAAGCGAGAGTTTGAAATTAATCACCACATAAGGATAAAACAAACTAAGTATAAACCTCCACCAAAATTGTCGATTGACAAAAATAGGACTTACTACTCTTTTGGAAATCATCATCACGATTTCTACCATTTGCGATGAAGACAGGATAACGCCGTGGGAGGAATGTACAAAGAACTAGCTCATCCTTAATGGTGACAAATTATGAAGAATCTCAAACATCCTTCCCCCTCCCTAGAGAATTAGCCCATCATGGCTCTGATATAAGTTTTGCAGGGAGATATAAAAACACAGAATATTATTAATATAAGATTTAAACTTACACGATTACAGGCGGTAGTAGAATAGAAGGAGGAATATAGGAAGGCAGAAGAGAGAAAGAGAAGAGAAAATCGAGCAAAGGAGGAGAGAAAACTGAGCACACTGATACAATAGATAAGTCCCCCTTATATAGAAAGAGGGAAGAGAGAAACTTTTCTTAGACTCTAAGCAAAGGTACAATAATTTAGATAGCATAATACTGCCCTAGTGGTTTCAATAATGTGGCTGCTTTCGAGGTAGAAAGTAGCATTATTTCATCTCGTGGGAATGCTTTATGAGTTGTAAAGTAGATTCCCTACTGGTGGAGATAATGTCATCATTTTTGGGCTGTAAAGTAAAGCGGATCTGGTGGAGGTAATAATGCTTTCTTTTGCACTATAAAGGTAAAGTGGAGGCAATAATTTAGCTGCATTAAGCTGGAATCCATTAATTTTCTCTAATGGATTCTACGTCGACACCGTCAGAAGACTCACTACTACCGCAGATGTAGATAGAGTGATTAAACACCATGGGGAGTTGATTCTCATAAATCTTCTTGAGAGGCGTTTCTTATGTTGGATCTCATTCTCATAGGGGTAACGTCTTTTGATACTCTGGAGCACCTCATCAACTGATAGCTCAAAATCTGTAGTTTTTTGAGGGATCATTAATTCAGAATAAGCTTTAATAATAGCTTTAATTTGTTTGAGCTTATCCTCAATGCTGATTGAATTCCACCATTTTAATAAAAATTGTCTTTGAAGGACTAGCTGATTAAATGGATCCTTCCCAAGAATAATGTTCGAGCTCAAGATCCATGGGATTTGGAAATCTGTAAAGAAATGGGAAAGATTTTGCCTTGGATCATTTTCCTTGGATTAATAGCCCTCATTTTGTGGTCTGCTTCCATCCAACAACAATAACAACAACAACAAGAAGCCTTAATCCTTGAGGTGGGTCATTTTGAATCCTTCATCTCTCATTATGTCCTATTATGTGTCAAATTCTCATTTAATTTAAGTATACTAAGATCATTTTTTATACATATTAACCAAGTCTTTTAGGTCTACCTCTACCTTTCTTAACATAAGATAAATCTAATGCATCTACTCTCTAATGTCATCAGTTGTTGGCTTATGTGGCCAAACCATCTAAGGTGACTCTCCCAAGGCAACTCTCCCTAATCTTATCTACCTGAGCTACTCCAACTTTTTCCCACATACTCATTTTGCATTCTATCTCTAAGAGTAAAGCCACTCATCCACGAGCATCTCGTCTCTATAACACTTAACTTAGTCTTATGCTTCTCTTTTATTGGCCAACATTTTGCACCATAAGTCATTGCAGGTCTTACCACCATTTATAAAATTTTCCCTTAAGTTTAAGTGGAACTTTTTTATCACATAATAGGCCAGATGCATTCCTCCACTTCAACCATCCAACTTGAATTCTACTAATAACATCTCCATCTATTTCACCATCATTTTGAACAATAGAACCTAAATATCTGAATTGCTCACTCTTATTAATGACTTGATCACCTAAACTCACAACACTTCCACTAAAACTTCTACAACTAAAATTACACTCCATATATTCAATTTTAGATCTACTTAAATGAAAACCTTTAGACTTTAAAGTTGACTCCATAATTCCGTTTACGTTGGACTCCTCTCTAGTCTTATCAACAAGAAGAATGTCAAAAAAGCATACACCAAGGTACATCTTCTTGTAAATGCCTCTAAGAACAAAACTAAAGTAAAAAGATAAGGGCTTAATGTTGATCCTTGATGTAATCCAATGAAATAGAAAATATTTTGTCAATCCTTCTTGTGTTTGGACACAAGTAACAACTCTAGTATACATATCCTTATGACTATAACCAATATTAACTCCTTTCTATTCTAGAACTCTCCAAAGAACATCTCTTGAGACTTTATCATAAAACTTTCTCTAAATCAATAAATATCATATGTAGATCCTTCTTACTTTTCTATGCTTCTCCATCAAACCTCTTAACAAATGTATAACATCCATAGTAGATCTACGGCATGAAATCAAGCGATTGTGAGAAACTTCTATCACATCGTAACTGCTCAATTACTCTCTCCCATAATTTTAATGTATGTCACATTAACTTAATTCCTCTATAATTTGCACACTCATAGGCATCACCTTTATTCTTAAATGTAGGAACCAACAAATCTTTCTCCACTCATTTGACATCTTTTTGGTCTTTAAAATAACATTAAAAAGATTTATAAGCCAAGAAATTCCTTGATCTCCTAAATATTTTCACACATCTATTGGAATATTATCCAGTCCAACTGCTTTTCCACATTTCATTTTCTTTAAAGCTTCACTAACTTCAGATTTACTAATATGATGATAAAAATGAAATTCTCTTTGTGTTTAGGGTATTAAGGTTGCTAAAATCAATCGTACTATCAGATCCTTCATTGAAAAGTTTATCAAAATACCTCATCCACCTATTTTAAATATCTTTTCTAAGAAAAGCACTTTATTATTTTCATCCTTAATACCCCTCACTTGAACTATGTCTTTACTTCTCCTATCTCTTTGGTTGGCTAACTTATACATACATCTTTTATCTTCTTTGGTATCTAATCTATTTTATAAATCATTAAAAGCTAAATTTTTTTGCATAATATATTACTTTCTTAGAATCTCTACAACTTTATATCTTTCCCAATTCTCAAGTTTTACATCTAAACCAAGTTTTATAACAATGCTTCTTATTTCTTATCTTTTCTTGCACACTCGACTCCACCAACTATTCTTATTAAAGATGATTTTCTTTTGATTCTCTAAGCACATCTTTGACTTGCTTAATTTCACTTGATATTTTTTCCACATAACGTTAGCTTCCTTATGAACATCCCAAATTCTAATTTCTTGTAGCTGCTTCCATCCAATCATTAAAAAAAATTTTGATCAGTTCGGGAAGAATGTTTAATTCGGCTCCAAAATAGTTCCACCATTTGTAGAACCAAGCTGGAAGGTCTCTGTTGATGATTTCTTTGTTCATTATGAACATCCAAGAATGTCGTCGTTTATCATTGATAATGAAGAATGCCTTCATCATGGCTTGCACATAACACTAATAATTTACTCCAATCTTGTGTTGTAAATTATTGGATAAAAATACTGATTTTTCTTGGAATGGTATTAATCCTCATTCACTTTGATGAAAGACTTTCTATATAAGGCATATGCTATACAGAATGGTATGATTCATTGAATCACGAACATGGTTAATTTCAACACACTTTAGTTATGTTAAAAAAATTTCATAAGTCTCTCTAGAGAGATTAGATTCAAATGAGAAAGGATTATTTCTCAAATATCTTTCAAGTAAAGTCCACAGATTATTTATTAAATAATCTGAGAAATTGATTTCAATAATATTTTGTTTTACTTCTTTTGAGAAGTAAACAGGTTCTTGCGCAATGACATCTTTTAGGGATGGTGTTGCTGCTTTAGAGGTTTCACCATTTTAGAAATATAAGTTTTTAAATCGATCATGCCAACTGTTGAGTTGATGGGATGTTTTTTTATAGTGACCACGCGACCTCGAGAGTTACCATCTCGATTAGGAGGCATCCTTCCATGGTGATCCACGATGTCTATTAGAATTCACGGGTTAGAAAATCAGGAAGAGAATTTTCATTACCATTAATGAATTCAATGTCAAAATCGTAGACAGAGAGCTGCAATTGCCAAGATGCAAAAATTTGTTTTGAAATTAAATTTTTTACATCTTGTTCAATGATGTATTTGACTGAGGAACAGTCAATACAAAGGAGAAAATATTGATTAAGTAAATCATCTTAGAATTTTGAGATGCACTTAATCGAAGCATTCTTTTGATGGAATACTTCTTTGCATGATTCCATCTACTAGAAGCAAAGTGAACTAATTTATCTTTCAAATTTTTTTGCTATTTTAGGATACCTCCATACTTATCGAGGCATCGTTTCAACAATTTTGAAATAGTTTGCAAGATTAAGATGGAAAAAAGAACCCTTTCTTAATTTTGTGTCTGCAATGTATATGAATATCGACCATGGTGGGGAATCTTTTTTGTATCAAAGATGGGGCATCCTTTGTCTTTAAATCATACATGAGAGCTCTAAGAATCTCTATATTTAGTTTTTATCTAAAATAATATCGAAATTTGTTAACAAATTCAATACTTTATTAGTTGGTATAATAGAAGCATTAGATATATTATGGCTTAAAAATCGTATTTCAATTTGAAATAATTTGATTTTGGCTCTAAAATAACTAACCCATTTTTAAAATTAATAATTTAAATATTTTAAATAGTTGAAGTGTTATCAATAGTATTTGAGAACACAGAACATATCAATATAGACTAAAATATATTTAAAATAATCTTTAAATATATACTATTCATGATATCTTTGAAATTGAAGGTTTAATTTTTTAAACCAAAGGGCATTACGTTCCATTAATGTCTAATTACCGTAAATACTATTTTATAGCGATCCGATTCTTTTATCAGATGCCAATATCTCGATTTTAAATCAAATTTGAAAAATATATGCAATCTATTTAATAAATCCTTTTATTATTAGGAATTGATATCGATCATTTTAAAACTTTGTTTAGCGACTTGTAATTATTACAAGTGGTCTCTCTCTTTCCTTTTACATTTATGTAATTAAAGAATGACTAGGATTGCCAAATTATTCCTTTCTTTAATAAGTCAGCAATCTCTTTCTTGTATAAAATAAGGTAGTGCTCGTTCATCTGACAAGAATGAGCCTTAGTGAGAATATCACGTTCATTAAAATTATCAATGTACGGGAGATCCACTACATGAGTCTTTCTTTCCCCGAAAGCAATCGGGTTGTCACCACAGACTTCCTTTTGGAATTCTTGGAGATAATTTTGAATTTTTTCTTTTATTTTGGGAAAAATTTGTTGCTTAATAAGTAGAAATTTCTTCTGTAATTTTATGCATAGACTTATTATTAAGCCTATTCATTTCATTTATGATAATTTCTTTAAGATTGGTGATAAAATGGAACATGATCTCTTTGTTCCAAAGAGAACACTATATTCCAGTGTCATCAATCCTTGTAATAGATATTATTTTGAGAAGAAACGGAGTTCTCAAAATAATGTGTTGCGTTAAATTTTTAATAAGAATAAAAGGCATCTGGATACAAGTACCATCTTGGCACATGACAACAGATGATAATTTGTATATAATTTGCAAAGACTCTCCTTGACTTTAACCTGGCTAGTCTTTTTTTAAAATATTTAGAAGGAATATTCCTTCTTGAATGCAATTTAAATGCTCCATACGAGTAGTTAAATTTGGTAAAATAAAATCTTTATTTATAATTAATTTAATAGAAATCTATCATTTTTGGTATATTGCCTTTTGAAGATTTTGTAAGAAACTCGGTTCTTGATTAGAATCGGTTTCTATATTTTCAAATGAATTGGGCGTCTTCTAATTTATTTCAAGATCCATTAGACGACCATTCATTTGCTCTTACTCAGCTTTAATTTGCTGAACTTCTAATTTTAGTTTCTTTAATTCAATTTTTAGTTTTGATAAAGAAGCTGAATTAGAAGAAGATGAATTTACCTCATATTTTTTCTTAAAAACTTCTGATAAGGAGTATATAGGAGGCTTGTAATTAAATTTTTCTAATTTATCTTTCTTCTTATCATTAAGAAGATCGATAATTTTATCACGAGTTGAATCATCTTCAACTTGTGCTAAAAGTTTAATTAATTGGTCCTTTTGCTCGTGGGTGACCGTATACAGACCTGTCATATTTATTATATTTTTATAATAATCTATATGTTGATAGGACTTGGAATAGTTAGATTTATCAGATTTATCAAATTTATCAGAATTTGATGAGGATGAAGATGAAATATGATCTTCTTCTTCTTGATTCTATTTCGATCGAGGATGTAAGGAATTTTCATCGGGTTTGTTTTAACCCTTCAATCTTAAGTTCATTTAACTTCTTCTTGGATGCATCTTTGTGTAATGACTGCCACACATTTGTAATATTTTATTTCTCTTGCCTCTTTGGTTTTAGAACCGAGGGGCGAGAAATCTTTATGTTGTCATGAATTTATCACATTTTTTATGACATGATTTTTCACGTTTAGGAAAAATAGTCTTTTGTGTTTTTCCCTTATTTTTGGAAGATAAAGGACGTACCTGAGTACCCGAGAATCACAGTTGAATTTTGCATAGAATTCTCCAAGCTATTTTCGCTCAAGTAGACGTTCTCTTTTCATTTGATCTTTTAATTTAAGATATGGGCAAATTGCTAATCTAATTTTAATACATGTTGAAATAAGATTTCCATATGTAAGGGTTTCATATGGGATGGTTCCATCGTAAAGATGAAGAGAAACCTTAACCTTTTCAGCAAATAGATTAGGAAGGCCTTCAATGAATTTTTATTTCCAGCGAAGGCTATCGGCATCATAAAGTGTCATGATGCGTGCTAGAAAAATATCCTTGTACCATCTAAAATGGGTTAAGGATGGACATCTTAATTTTTGGAGTAATGATCTTATTTTTTCTCCTTGATCTCCAATGGATCCAGCAAAATGATCTACAATTATTTGAATAAGATTATAGACCGCATTTTCATTTGGTGTTTGCTCTTCCTTTGGAAGATTCTTAGTGTTTAAGTCGATTTCACTAAGAAGGTCTTCCTTTTTTGAGGAAGAAAGAAAATTATCCCACCACTCTTGAGTTCCGAATCACGAAACAATGGTGGGTGCAACAATGTGAGGTTTTCTTGATATCTAGATTGAGCAGTAGCAAACATAAACATCGATGAAAGTGTGGATGATGATATTGAGAGAAAATTTATCGATATTCCATTCATAAAGAGAACTTCCATCATAAGAATTTCCCACAAAATGGGTATCCTCTTCGAATAATAAATCTCTAGGAGTAGGTTTTTTATAGTAGTGTTTTTTTAGAATTTTTTTAAGATAAGAAATCTTCTGGATATCTTGAGGAGGATGAGGATCTTGAAGTTCTTGAAAAAGGTTTTGAATTTCATCAATATTATTATTGATTGAGAACTTGTTTGAATCTTTTTCCGATGATGATATCTCAAGAGCTCCAACATATTTGTCTTAAGTTTAGAATCAAATTCGAATGTCTTAACAAGGTCCAAACTTAAGAGAAAGTTTAGGAGGTGGTTGAATAAAAGGTTAATAGAATTTTATACTGGTAGGCTTTTAAAGCTCTACTAGTTTTGGGACCCTTTTGTTTAAGCACGATCGATTTTAGACTCTAGCTAAAAGATGATCAACAATAATTTGAAGTATACTATTACTATAATTAAGTTGTTTAATTATAGTAATAAATTCTTTTAGAATTTGCAGATCAGAATTGATTTTTCCAAACGTAGCTAATTCTAAAGGTTTATCATCCACCATTTTGGCAATTGATGGAGGATAATATGCTTCAATTATTTTCCTTGCTTTGTTTGCCATTTTTGGTAGTTAAGATGATAATTTGAGCGATTGAGCATATTGATTCTTACAACAAAAGGAATAGTTTTCCTTGTTGACTATTTCTTTTCTCATTTTTCAAAAATATAGCTCATATCTGAAAAGTTGTTCTATAGAAGTAAAACTTCTATACCAAGTACGGAAGTTGTCATACTTTGAATGGTGATACTCTCTTAGTACCTCTGCTCTAGTCTTAGAACCTGGTTTGTAGCTCATTAAAAAGTTCATTTTGGATGGAGTGGGAGATTTTTCTCTCACGATGATAAATATTATTTATTTAGGCTGAAGCGCCTCAGATGGTTAGTTTGAACCATCATCTTGACTTTATTGAGGTTTTAGAAGGGATTGAAACCAAGTGTAATAATGATGTGAGGGTTGAATCTTACTTCAACATGCCATCACCATTTGAATTATGATGATATCTTGATTAATGGTTGGTCTTGGTGGCGTAGATGGTATGGTCCATGATTAAATACCACCTCATTCCATCTTATCATTATGTTAGTAGTACTATGGGATGCTAATCGATTAGTTTCAATCAAAGTAATTCGTTTGGCTGGTTGAATAGCTTTTTGAATTCTAGGATTTAAAGTATTTAAAACTCTAAAGTGAATTCTAAAAATTAGAGCAATAGTTTCAGAAAGAGGAAGGAAATCATATCCATAAAGCTGTAAGTGTAATTTTAAAGCTTCAAACAGATTTATATCAGAAAGAGATAAACTCAGATTAGGAAAGGTGTTGAAATAAACCGGCCCATGACAGAGGCTAGTTTCAACAACACTCATTAAGGATTGAGTCCAGTGAAGGCATCTGCCATCTCTTAGGCTAGCTAAAATAGAAGCATTTAGACCTTTAAGAGTTAAGGGTTTAAATGCTATCTGTATCATCCATATATGAATATATTTGAAGTCTTGCATATATTTATGCAGATCTTTAAACATTAGTAGATAAATGGTTTTGTCCATTTGATCTACAGTAATGGTATGTTCTACAGTTTTCACTGAAGATTTTCCCTTAAAATCAAATGTTCCAAATTAATAAATGATAGTTTTATCAATTTTGGGAGAGACCATCTATTTAGGTCTTCTTCATTCAAGGGGAACTCTACCATTTCAGAGTTCTTGATTAGGTTATTATTTCTTCTAATCGTGAGATTAGAAGTTACTTCAGAAGAAGAAGTAGAAGTCATTGCGATAGAGGGGAGAGAGGGAGACAATGCAGAGGATCTTGAAATTAATCAACATAAAAGGATAAAATAGACTAAGTATAAACCTCCACTAGAATTGTCCAAGTCAGTCAACAAAAATAGGACTTACTACCCTTTGGAAATCATCATCACAAAGATTTATGACCATTTACGATGAAGATAGATAACGCCATGGGAGGAATGTACAAAGAACTAGCTCATCCTTAATGGTGACAAATTACGAAGAATCTCAAACATCCGTCCCCCTCCCTAGAGAATTAGCCCATCATGGCTCAAATACATCATTGAACAAGATGTACAAAATCTGGTTTCAAAACAAATTTTTGCATCTTGGAAATCCCAGCTCAAAAGAGAAATGCTTTCTATGATTAAGTGCATCTCAAAATTTCAAGAGTTTGCTTTTTTAGGATACCTTCATAGCCCTTATGGTATCAGAGCCAGATTGGGCTAATTTTCTGGGGAGGGGGAAGGATGTTTGAGATTCTTCGGTTTGCAGGGAGATATAGAAACACAGAATATTATTAATATAAGATTTAAACTTACACGATTACAGACAGTAGTAGAACAGAAGGAGGAATACAGGAAGATAGAAGAGAGAAGGAGAAGAGAAAACTGAGCAAAGGAGAAGAGAAAATTGAGCACACCAATACAATAGATAATGCCCCCTTATATAGAAAGAGAGAAGAGAGAAACTTTTCTTAGACTCGAAGCAAATGTACAATAATTTAGACAGAATAATACTGCCCTAGTGGTTTCAATAATGTGGCTGCTTTTGAGGTGGAAAATAGCATTATTTCATCTAGTGAGAATGCTTTATGAGTTGTAAAGTAAATTCCCTGCTGGTGGAGATAATGTCATCTGCTTTTGAGCTGTAAAGTAAAGAGAATCTGGTGGAGATAATAATACTTTCATTTTGCTCTGTAAAGACAAAGTGGAGGCAATATTTTAGCTGCATTAAGCTGGAATCCATTAATTTTCTCCAGTAAATTCTACGTCGACACCGTCAGAAGATTCGCCACTATCGCAAATGTTGAAAAGGTGATTAAACACCTTAGCGAGTTGATTCTCATAAATCTTCTTGAGACGTTCCTTATGTTGGATCTCATTCTTATGAGGGTAACGTCTTTTGATACTTTGGAGCACCTCATCAACCGATAGCTCAAAATCCATAGTTTTTTGAGGGATCGTTAATTCAGAATAAGCTTTAATAATGGTTTTAATTTTCTTGAGCTTATCCTCAATGTTGATTGAATTCCACCATTTTAGTAAAATTGTCTTTGAAGGACCAAGGATTGAAGGGTCCTTTCCAAGAATAACGTTCCACTCAAATCCATGGGATTTGGCAATGAAAGAAATGAGCAGATTTTTATCCTTGAATCATTTTTGGATTAATAGCCCTCATTTTTGGGGCTTCCATCCAATCATTGAAAATTTCTTTGATTGGATGGAAGAATATTTAATTCTCAAAATAGTTCCACCATCGAAGAACCATCTTTGGAAGTTCTTTGTTGATAATATCTTTGTTCATTATGAACATCCATGAATGTTTTAGCTTTTCATTGAGAAGGAAGAAGACTTTCATCATAGCTTGCACATAACACAAATAATTTATGCCAATTTTGTATTGTAAATTAGTGGAGGATAAAAAAATACATTTTTCTCTTGAAATGGAGTTATACCCCATTCACTTTGATGAAAGATTTTTTGTATAACACATTTGCTATACAAAATTGTATGGTTCGATCAGAACATGATTAATCTCAACACTTTAATTGTATTAAGATTTTTCATAATTTTCTCTTGAGAGATTAGATTCAAATGGGAAAGGATTGTTTCCCAAATATCTTTCAAATAAGCCACAGTTATTTATTGAATAATCGAGGATTAATTTCAATAATATTCTATTTTATTTCTTTTAGAAATAAGCAGTTCTTATGCGACATCTTTTAGGGATGGTGTTGCTTTTTTAGAGGTTCACCCTTTTCAAGTAGTTGAAGAGGAAGTACCATAAAGATAAGTTTTAAATGATCATGCCAATATTGAATTGGTGGATCTTTTTTCATTAGGACATGACCTCGAGAAGGACTTCCTCGTTAGTAGGTCATTCTTCCATGTGGGGTGATCCACCCACGATGTCCTCAGAATTCATGGGTTAGAAAATCAGGAAGAGAATTTTCATTACCTTTAATGAATTCGATGTCAAAATCAAAGACAGAGAGCTGCGATTGCCATGATGCAAAAATTTGTTTTGAAACTAAATTTTTGACATCTTGTTCAATGATGTATTTGGTGAGAAGTCAATCTGAAGGAGAAATGTGATTAAGTAAATCATCTTGGAATTTTGAGATGCACTTAATCACAAAGCATTTCTTTTGATAATGGAATACTTTTGTGAGTAGGATTCCATTTACCGTAAACAAAGAACTAATTCTTCTTTAAATTTTTTTATTTTAGATACCTCCATACCCTTATAGGAGGCATGCTTTCAACAATTTTGAAACTAGTGGGTCGAAGATTAAGACAGGAAGGTTTTGAACCCTTTCTTTTAATTTTATACCATGGTATGAGTATCATACCATGAGGGGATTCTTTTAATCTCACAAAGAGTGGGGCATCTTTGCAAGATAAAAAATCACTACATAATTGAGAGCTCCTAAGAACCACTATAGCTGGTTTTTATCTAAAATGATATTAAAAAATTTGTTAGCAAATTCAATACTTCTATTAATTGGTATAATAGAAGCATTGGATATATTATGGCCTAAAAATCTTATTTAATTTGAAATAATTTGATTTTTGGCTCAAATAACTAATCCATTTTTAAAATTAACCATTTAAATGTTTTAGATGGTTGAAGTGTTCGTTCAATATTTGAGAACAAGAATATCATCAATATAGACAAAATATATTTAAAATAATCTTTAAATATATTATTCATGATATGCTGAAATTGAGAAGGTGCATTTTTAAACCAAAGGGCATTAATGCTCCATTCGTAATGTCCAAAGGGCACCGTAAATGCTATTTTATATTATCTTCTTTTATCGATCCGCCAATATCCTATTTTAAATCAAATTTGGAAAATATTTTTGCATTATGCAATCTATTTAATAAATCCCTTTATTAGGAATTGATATCGATCCATTTTAAAACTTTGTTCTTGTAATTAATTACAAGTCAGGTCTCTTCCTTTTCTCAATTCATAACATAGAATGTATAGCAAGGGGAGTAGGATTGTAATTATTCCTTTCTTTAATAAATCAAGAATCTCTTCTTGCATAAAAGCAAGGTAGTCCTCATCCGACAAGGATGAGCCTTAGTGGAATGTCAGAAAAATTATCAATGGAGATCCACTACATGAGTCTTTCTTTCCAAAGCAATCATTGTCACCACACTTCTTTTGGAATTCTGGTAATTTTGAATTTTTCTTTTAATTTTGGGGAAGAAATTTTGTTTAATTTAAACTAGAATTTCTTCTTGTAAATAATTTATATGCATAGACTTATTATTAAGCCTATTCATTTCATTTATGATAATTTCTTTAGATTGGTGATAAAACGGAATGTGATTTCTTTATCCCAAAGAAATACTAATTCCGATCATCAATTCTTGATTATTATTTTAAGAAGAAAAGGAGTTCCCAAAAATAATGAGTTCAAATTTTTGACTAAAATAAAAGGCATTTGAATACAAATATCATCTTGGCACATGGCAATAGATGATAATTTATCTAATTTGTAAAGATCATCGCTTTTAACCTCAAGGCTTTTTTCAAAATATTTAGAAGGAATTATTCCTTCTAATGCAATTTAAATCGCTCCACTATCAACTAGTTAAATTTGGTAAAATAAATTCTTTATTTATAATTAATTTAATGGAAATATATTTGGTATATTGCCTTTGAATATTTTGTAAGAAACTGTTCTTGAATTATTTCTATATTTTCAAATGAATTGCCTTCTGATTAATTTCAAGATCCATTATGACCATTCATTTGCTCTTACTCGCTTTAATTTTCAACTCTAATTTTAGTTTCTTTAATTCACTTTTGCTACAAAAGTCAATTAGAAGAAGATGAATTTGCCTCATTTTTTCTTAAATACTTTTGAGTATATAGGAGGCTTGTAATTAAAATTTTCTAATTTATCTTTCTTCTTAAGAAGATCATAATTTTATCAAAGTTGAATCATCTTCTTATGCTAAAAGTTTAATTAATTGTCCTTTTGCTCATGGTGAGCATATACGCACTATCATATTTATTATATTTTATAATATATTTGACAGACTTCACTTAGATTTATCGATCAGAATGAAGATGAAGATGATCTTCTTCTTCTTCTTCTTCTTCTTCTTCTTGATTCTATTTCAATATCGAGGATGTAAGCAAAATTTTCATCGTGGTTTGTTTTAATTTTCAAGTTCATTTAACTTCTTCTTGTGCATTGTATAATGACGACATCATATTTGTAACATTTTATTTCTCTTGTCTCTTTGGTTTTAGAACCGAGGGATGAGAGTTGTATTTGTGCGTGAATTTATCACATTTTTTATGACGTGATTTTTTCACGCTTAGGAAATAGTTATTTTTTTCCTTTTTGGAAGATAAAGGACGAATTGAGGATCACAGGAATTGCTCAGAATTGCCAAGCTATTTTCGCTCAAGTAGATGTTCTCTTTCATTTGATCTTTTAATTTAAGATCAAAATAAACTTCCAATTTTAATACATGCAAATAAGGTTTCCATATGTATTTTCATATGGGATGGTTCCATCGTGAGGAAGAGAAACCTTAACCTTTTCAGAATAGATTGAAGGCCTTCAATGAATTTTGCTTCCAGGAAGGCTAGATCATAAAGTGTCATGTGTGCTAGAAATATATCCTTGTACCATCAAAAATAAGGATGGACATCTTAATTTTTGAGTAATGATCTTATTTTTTCTCCTTGATCTCCAATGGATCCAAAGAAATGATCTATAATTATTTGAATAAGATTATAGAATTTTCATTAGGTTTTGTTCTTTGGAAGATTCAATATTTAAGTCAATTTCTGAAGGTCTTCCTTTAAAGAGAAAATTATCCCACCAACCCTTTAGAGTTCCAAAATTAAATGAATGTAACAATGTGGTTTTGTTGATATCTAGATTGAACAGAAAGAAACATAAGCATTCGATGAAGAGTGTGATGATTTGATGTTGAAAGTCCATCAATATTCCATTCATAAAAAGAATTCATCAGGAATTTTACAAAATGGGTATCTCCTCAATAATAAATAGGAGGAGTAGGTTTTATAATAATGTTTTTCCAAATTTTCTTAGGATAAGAAATCTTGGATATCAGGAGAAGATGAGATCTTGTTCTGAAAAAGGTGAATTTCATCAATATTATTTGATTATATCGCGGGATTCATTTGAATCTTCTTCCATTGTCGATATCCTCAAGATTCTACATATTTTCTTTTAAGTTTAGAATCAAATGTCTTCTTAAGAAGGTCCAAACTAGAAAAGTTTAGATGGATGAATAAAAGGTTTAATAATAGAATTTATACTAGTAGGCTTTTTCAAGCTTACTAGTTTCTAACCTTTTGTTTAAGCACCTGATCGATTTTAGCGTCTAAGCTAAAAAGATGATCAACAATAAATTAAAGTTTACTATTATTATAATTAAGTTATTTAATTATAGTAATAAATTCTTTTAGAATTTGTGGATCATAATTATTTTGATCCAAATTCTAAGGTTTATCATCCACCATTTTCAATGGAGGATAAGATGCTTCAATTATTTTTTTCCTTAAGCTTGCCATTTTTGGTTGAAAGATCAATTTGAGCAGACATATATTGATTGTAGAAACTACAAAAAAGGAATAATATGCTTGACTATTTCTTTCTCATTTTTGAAATATATCATATCTAATATTGTTCTATAGAAGTAAAACTTATACCAAGTATGTTATCATACTTTGATTGATGATACTCTCTTATACTTCTTTAGTTAACCTTTGTAGCTCATTAAGATAAAGTTCATTTCGGATGGAGTGGAGAATTTTCTCTCATAAGATGGTAAATATTATTTATAAAGGCCTAATGTTTCAAGTGAACCATCCATTGACTTCTAAGGTTTCAAGGGATGAAACCCTAGGAAGTGTAATGATCAAGGTTGAATCTTCAACATCATCCCGCTTGAATTATTTGATCATATCTTGATTAATGGTTGGTCTTGGTGTGAATGGTATGGTCCATGATTCAAAAATACCACCTCATTCCATTTAATCAATAGTAGCAATATGGGATAAGATTAGTTTCAAGTCTTCTAAATTGCTGAATACTTTTTGAACTCTAGATTTAAAGTATTTAAAACTCAAATGAATTCAAAATTAAATAGTTTTAGAACCAAAGGAAATAACCATAAAATTGTAAATGTAATTTGAAAGCTTCAAAAGATTTATATCAAAGAGATAAACTCATTGAAAGGTGAAATAAACTGCCCATGAGGCTAATTTCAACAACACTATGGGATTGAGCCAAGAAGGCCGCCATCTCTTAGGCTTTTTAGAAGCATTTAGACCTTTAAGGTTAAGGTTTAAATGCTATCTCAGATCATCCCTATATGAATATATTTAAGTCTTGTATATATTTATGATCTTCAAATGTTAGTAGATAAATAGTTTTATCCATTTGAAAGTAATGGTTTGTTCTACATTTTCATAAGATTTTCTTAAAATCAAAAGTTCCAAATTGATAAATGATAGTTTTATCAATTTTAGGGAGAGACCATCTATTTAGGTCTTCTTCATTCATGGGGAACTTATCAAGTCGAGTTCTTAATTATTATTATTTCCCCCTAATTATCAATTAGAGATTAAAGTTATCAATCAAACGCATAAGAGCACCACTCTCAAAATGAAGTAGCTTCAAACTGTAAAGGGGTGCTGAAACGCTTCTGTAAAGTAAAGAGAAGACAATGAGGATTTGAAATAATCAAAAAAAGGATAAAAAACTAAGTATAAACCTCCAAACTGAAAATTATTCTCCTGCATCAAAAATAGACCTTCATCCAACAAAATTTAGACTTGGGATTCATTAGCGCCTTTAAATGAAAGGTGGTCAAACAAAAAATTTCAGACTTACGATTTATACCCCATCAAGATTTGCTCTCACGGCCATTTGTGACCATTCATGCAAATTATCCCGAGGCCAAAATTGTGATATCACGACTATCAAATCACCTTTTTTTGTAAGGAATGTACAAAGCAATTATGAGATAATGCATCAAAGGACTCATCCGTGGGAAGTACCAAGTGGTTAAAGAAAGAGTATAGTGAGGTATCATAGACAAGAATGTACATCCAATGGGAAACCCCCCCCCCCCCCCCCCCCCCCCCCCTTTGTATCCCCCACTCCAAGTAAAGACACGAATGGCTACTGCTTCCAATACTGCCCCTATGCGTCGGGTTCTAAAACTTCAAAATGTGCCACAGCGAGATATAAAGGAAGCATTTTGTTCGTTTTTTGAATATTATTCTAATGGCACATGGAAGCGTTTAATAACTAAGTGTCATTACCCATCTTGCCGCCAATCCTCCATTACGAAGGAAATAAGAACTTTTAGTACTTTGGAATCAACGGCGTAATGGGCAAATGGAAAGGACCCTTCAAGACTATTAGGGTTATACGCTCCATTAAATAGTTGAGAAGAGAAAAATGGCCCTGGTAGTTTCCCACTAAAAGTTGAGAGTAGAAAAACGTTCGACAGCCGATGCCCTACCGCATTCATCGTAGCTCACCATTACCATTTTGACATCATAGCTTCACCATCTCGAGTATCCGGGGTTTTAAACCAGGGCGGTGAATTACGCACTTTGATTATTCCGTGGTATATTCTAGATCTTTTGAACTTTGGCTTAGTGACTTTCTCGATAGCAAAGGATCGTTGAATCAGATCCTGATCCAATTTTTTATTTTGAACGTATCAGCTGTAAATCACATCTTTGAAACCATGACGTTGAGTCGGTTACTAGGCTACAGATAAACATAGCTAGATCATAGTAAACCTTCATGTATTGCGTTGCGGCACAAAGTCGACAGCATTCCCCATTGCTTCGCCAGTCCTCGGTTTAATGGTCGAATTCTTATTGCTAAAAATTTTCAGGACAAAGCCTTTAAACAAGTTCACGGCCAATAATATTCAGTTTCACTTTAAGCAGGTACGATAAATGTAAAACCGATATTTCTTCCTCGCTACGAGTATCAGGGACCCACCTATGACCGTTAGTGATGATCCCCGCCAAGGGAAAAAGGAATACTTCAACAAAAGAATGATGATGATGATTTTCTTTTATGCACTTTACCATCCAAAGCAAAGATAAAAGCGCCACTGTCGCCCATCCCGATAAGTACAATAATTTGGAGTATTGCCTTCATAGAAAATATAACGTTATGAAAAGAATCTATTAATTTTCTCCCATCACAGGAGATTTTGCGCGCCTACTATAGACATTACTAAAATTCTAATGACAATCGTGGGCCGTTTAGAAATAAAGCGGAAAACCATCCGCAACACCGTCAAAACTAAGCCTTCAGACATTCTTTGTACGGACATATGATTAAAGAAACTACTATGGTTTCTACTGGCACGTCATAGATTTGGCATGACACATCTTATGGTAAGGGGAGAAAAGAAGTATCCTTTTTGAAAAATGTTTTGATGATAAACTTTTCTTCATTCATGCACATGCTTTTGTTAGATGCAAGGTGACACTTTTAAAGATCGGGCTGCCGTTTGAATGGCAAAAGAAAGTCCTATTTGGCTTAATATAGCTCAAAATTATTCATAATTTTATAGAAAAGTAGATCATTAATATCGATAGGGAACAAAGCTTTAATAATAACTTTAATTTGGTTGAAATTTTATCCTCAATTGATTGAATTCCACCATTTTAATAAAAATTGTCTTGTTGAAGGAAGGGAGTTCAACCTAAGCCAAACTAGATTTACAACCCTTGCTTAGGAAAAGTCCTTACTAGTAGGGATCTTTAAACTTGCATGGGATCGCCCAAAAGCCATTTTTTCAAGCTGATGAAACCTCAAAAATCGCTGATCTGGATCCGCACCGCTAAGTAAAAAACATAAATGGAAGTGCCTTTTCCAAGATATATCGGGCGATTGATCATTTGGATATTCGTGATTAATTCAAACCCATCCTTGGATGTTGCCAAGATGTCCATGTGATACCGTGGTCATCCAGGGACAACCAATAACAAATCCCAAAGAATTAATACTATTGATGAATTTCATCTCCATTATGTCCATTATGTCAAATTCTTTAATTTAAGTATCAAGATCATTTTATACATCTTAACCAAGTCTTTTATTCATTCTATTCTTGATAAGGAAATCTAATGATCTATTATAATATCATTGAATTTATTATTAAAATAAATTAAGATTTAATCTTTCTTATGATATAATTTTTTGAAATATCATTTTGCATTCTATCTCAAGATGATATAATTCGAGATCCTCATTCTATAAACTTAATTATTTTATGCTTCTTTATTCAAAATTTTGTAATAAGTCATTTGATTCACCAATTTATAAAATTTTTGTTTAAGTGGATTCTTTTATCAAAAAAAGGAGATATTTAAGTTCAACCATAATTGAATCTACTAATAAATATTATCTATTTTCACCATCATTTTGAAAATAGAATAAATATCTAAATGACTCTTATTAATGATTGAACACCAAAAGTCACAAACTACCAATAAAATTCTAAAATAAAATTAAATATATTCAATTTTAGATTATTTAAATGAAAATTTGACTTTAAAGTACTATAATTCAGTATGATTCATCTTATCAACAAGAAGAATGTCATGAAAAGCATACCAATACATCTTCTTGTAAATGCCTATTAACATAAAACAAAGTAAAAAAGATATGCTTAATGTTCCTTGATGTAAAAGAAATAATAGAAAAATATTTTCAATCCTTGTGTTTGGACAAATAATTTCTAGTATACATATCCTAAATGACTTGAATATAAAATATTAAGTCCTTTATTCATAATAAAGAACATCTGAGATTTATCATAATTTCAAATCAATAAATATCATATCATCCTTCATTTCATGCTTATAAATTAAAATGATAACATCCATAGTAGATCTAGTAAACCAAACAGTGAGAAATTTATAAAGAGATAACTAATTACTCTTATAATTTAATGTATGGCAAAAAATTCTATAATTTGCATCTTGTGCATATTATTAAATATAGAAAAAAAAATCTTTTTATATGCATCTTTTAGTCTTTATAATATTAAAAGATTTATAAGAAGAAATTTTGATCTTAAATATTTTCACACATCTATTGGAATATAAGGAATGCTTTTAATTTCATTTTCTTTTTAAATTCACTAATTAAATTTATATAAATGATAAAAATGAAATTATCTATTTATATATTAAGTTGCTAAAATATTATTTTCGACTTTCATGAAAAGTTTATCAAAATAATTTCATCCACCTATTTTAATATCTATTTCTAAGAAAAGATTTTATTATTTTCATCCTTTAATATTTATGTCTTTACTTCTCCATCTCTTAGTTGAATTATACAACATCTTTTCATTCTTTTGTATAATCTATTGTATAAATCACTAAAATAATTTTTTTTGAGAATATATGTTTAGAATCTCTATGAACTTTATATCTTTTATTAATTTTGATCTAAACCAATTTTATAATAGTGCTATTTTATCTTTTTGAAATCAAAATTAAACTATTCTTATTAAAAGAATTTTTCTTTTGATTCTTAAAGAAAATCTTTAGCAACTTGCAATTTCAATTTGATATTTTTTTAATAAGATTTATGAACATCCTAAATTCTGAAGTTCATCCAATCATTAAAAAAATTTTTTTGATCTCGGAAGAATTTAATTCTCTCCAAAATAGTTCCACCATTCAAGAACCAAGCTTGAAGTTCTTTGATGATTATCTTTGTTCATTATGAACATCCATGAATGCATCATTTATCATTGATAAGAAGAAGTCCTTCATGGTTTAATAACACCAATAATTTAAATTTTGTTATAAATTATTGGATAAAAAATATTTTTTTTGGAATGGATTAACCCCATTCACTTTGATGAAAGATTTTTGTATAGCTATAAAATTGTATGGTTCATGATCACATCATTAATAATTTTCAACACACTTTAGAAAGATTTTTCATTCTCTTGAGAGATTAGATTCAAATGAGAAAGGATTGTTTCCCAAATATCTTTCAAATAAGTCACGATTATTTATTGAATAATGAGATTATTTCAATAATATTTTATTTTATTTCTTTGAGAATAAAAAAGTTCTTTACACAATGACATCTTGGGATGGTGTTGCGCTAGAGGTTCACCCTTTTCAACCGTAGTTGAAGAGGAAGTACTATAAAGATAAGTTTTAAATCGATCATGCCAACTATTGAGTTGACTGGATCTTTTCCATTAGTGCGCCATGGCATGACCTCCGAAAGAGACAATTTATTGTCATTCTTCCATGTGGGTGATCCACATCTCGCAAGAATTCATGAGTTAGAAAATCAAGAAGAGAATTTTCATTACCTTTAATGAATTCAATGTCAAAATCAGAGAGAGTCCATGAAGATGCAAAAAATTTATTTGAAACTAAATTTTGACATCTTATTCAATGATGTATTTGACCGTGAATAAGAGAAATAGATTAAGTAAATCATCTTGGAATTTTGAGATGCACTTAATCATAGCATTTCTTTTTGATAATGGAATACTTTTGCTATGTAGGATTCCATTTATGAAACAAAGTGAACTAATTCTTTTTTAGAATTTTTCATTTTTAAGATACCTCCATACTTATCGAGAGTATCAATCAATTTTGAAACTAGTGGGTCGCAAGATTAAGACAGTTTTGAACCCTTTCTTTAATTTGTACCGCATGGTATGAATATCGATCATGGTGATTCTTTTTAATCACAAAGAGTCATCTTTGCAAATTTTGATAAATCAACTACATAAATTGAGCTCAAGAATCATCAGTATGGTTTTTATCTAAAATGATATCAAAATTTTTAAATTCAATACTTCTATTAATTGGTATAATAGAAGCATTGATATATTATGGCTAAAAAATTATTTCGCTTTGAAATAATTTGATTTTGGCTCAAATAACTAACCCATTTTTTAAAATTAACCATTTAAATATTTTAGATGGTTGAAGTGTTCTCAAGTATTAGAACATAAGAACATCATCATAGACTAAAATATATTTAAAATAATCTTTAAATATATTATTCATGATATCAAATTCGAAGGTGCATTTTTAAACCAAAGGGCATTATTCCATTGTAATGTCAAAGGGCATAAATACTATTTTATAGTGATCCATTCTTTTATGATCTAATATCCTAATTTTAAATAAATTTAGAAAATATTTTTGCATTATGCATATTTAATAAATCTTATTAGAATTGAATCCGATCATTTTTCATTTAAACTTGTATAATTACAAGTCGTGTTTCCTTTATCAATTCATAACATAGAATGCGAATCAAGAGTAGGATTGCCAAATTATTCCTTTCTTTAATAAATCAAGAATCTCTTCATAAAGCAAGGTAGTGCTTCATCCGACAAGGATGAGCCTTGTGGGAATGTCATTAAAATTATCAATATACGAGATCCACTACATGAGTCTTTCTTTAGCAATCATTGTCACCATACCTATTTATAAAATTCAACTTTAAGTTAATTGGTCAAATTAGGTCAAACCAAGTAAATAAGCCTATGATCATTTAGTGTTTGCATCATTAGTTTGTTTCAATTGGTTTATACTTAGTTTTTCATTTGAGTTCACTAGTCAAATGAGTTGACCAATTTGATTTTGAATTTGGGTTTGCATGTGGTTTTATGTTATTGGTCATTTGAAATATTTTGAAGCTTGATTTCAATAATGGTTATTTGATTTTGCTTGATTGACCTTTCTTAATGGAATTATAAAGAAGTTATTGTAAATTGAACTTGGTCAAGTTCAACAAGTGTTTTAGAATGAATTTGACTCATTATTGTAAATTAACTTAGATCAATATTTGACACAAACTTTTTAAGAACTAAATAATCCATCATTTTAAATGATGACTTTCATTTTAATCATTGATCAAATTTTTAGATCAATGATTTCAATCAATTGGCCAGAGAATTCACTAGTTTAGATTTTATTCAATTAAGTGTTGACGGTCAAAGACTTTGACTTGGTTGACCCAATTTGAGGATTGATCATCATAATGTGAGGTTTAGATGAGCTATTCAATCCAATTTGTAATTAAAATTTAGCTTTATTTATCATAATGAGCCTAAATCTTTGATTGATCAAGGCTGATTCATTTTTGAACTCACATATGGACTTATGATGAAATATAAACTATTTGCAAATGATTTAGCAAATGGTTTTGACATTTGACAATTTCAGTTCAAAGAATAACATTGGTTTGATTTTAATTTGAGTTAATTAGTTTAGTTTGATGATTAAAAGTAAGTTTATATTTGGATTCATGATTGAGGATTAATAATTGAAAGAAAATCTATTTGGATTGATTTGAGTTTGATTTCTATTCAAGAATTTGACAAATATAAATTTAATTAAATGTTGAGTTTTGAATTTTTGATTTTGAATTTATATTTCATTTATATTTGTGAATAGAATAAGAATATAAATTTATGAAAAATCTTAATTTTGAAGAGATTTGAATTGATTTCTTCCACAAGATAAATCAAAGTGGCTTAGAAAGATTTATTAATTCAATATTTTAATCATTGAATTGATTCATGATTTTAGAAAATATGTTAGAATGGTTTAATTTGAGGAATTTATTTGAGCTAAGTCCATAAGATAAATCAAAATGGCTAAAAGGTTTTATTTGAAAACACTTTTGATTTGAATTCAGTTGATTTGAATTTCAATTAATTTTATGAAAGAATAAGGATTTGGCAAGCATGAATTAAAGACATAATATTCATGATAACTCTTCTAAGTCTCTGATAAGTGCACAATCACTAGATTTAAGCTAAGGAATCTTATTTCAAGAGAGTCCTATTCAAGATGAAGAAACTGAAAGCTCACTCAAAAAATGAGATCAACAAATATTTTTCCAAGGATCTAACAAGATATTGAACAATTTAAAAATGTCTTTAGATTTAAAATCGAGAAATTTTAAGCATCTATTAAGGCTTCATTGAATGCATATATTATGAAGAGGATTAAAAATCAAATTCAAAGTTTTAAAATTATGAGAAATACACCAAATGGGAAATATACTAAGTACAAACTATTCTAATTATTTAAAAAAGAAATGAGAAAAATGATGAAATCAATTCTCATTTATGATTTCTAAGAATGTCTTCATTAAATTTCAATGAAACATATAAGTATCCAACCATAGAATTTAATCATTTCTAATCCTTATGTTTGAAATAGAGTGACATTCCTACTAATGATCAATTAAAATGAACTAAATTATATTTTCAATTATATTTGTAATGGAGTTGCAAGGTCTAGATATCAATTCAATCATTTATAAAACTATTAATATTATAATAACAATTATAATCATTATTTCAAAAATAATCAAGATCTCCTTAAATCTATCATTTTGAAAAAGATTTTATAAATTGATGAGGTCTCAATCTTTCATCCTAATTCAAGATAGAAATCTCAACACCTTTTTAACAATTTTTGTAAAGCCATTAATTAGTTCAAAATATTAAAAATCTACAAAAGACATTCATTGATATCTACCATTAATTATTCAACATATTAAAATCTGAATATTTTTAAAATATTTATTTTATCAAACAAAAAAATAAACTCATGTATTTATAGAATTTTAAAAATATAAAAATAATTCAAATATGTAATTCTTTTTATACTATATTCTTTTTTAAACCAAATTATGTATATTAAATTCATATATATGTTTTGATCACCATCTATGCTAATTATAAAATACAATATAATTCAATAAAATCTAAGTGCCTATCTAATCGCATTTATAAATCTTTGTAAGTATTTTAACTATGTCATAAATAATGTGTTTATCTGCGAATATCTATGATCTATTTATAAATATGTTTCACCTATTTAAATATAAAATGATCTATTTAAAATTTTTTTTATAACACCTAGCTAAGTACCCCTTATTATGTCTAATTTAATTAATAATTTATGAGCTAATTATAAAATAGTGTTTTTAAATATATCAAGCATAGATTAAGTATTTCAATAATAATCTCCATTAAAACATTTTAAAATATAATTTAAAATAAATTTTAATCTTTAAAAAAAATTGAGGAGTTAATATGAAAAATATTTTTCTTCTTCCAAATTCTAGAGAAGTTACACAAATTTTTTGGAATTTTGGAATAATTTTGAATTTTTTCTTTAATTTTGGGGAAGAAATTTGTTGTTTAAAAGTTAAACTAGCAATTTCTTCTTGTAAATAATTTATATGCATAGACTTATTATTAAGCCTATTCATTTCATTTATGATAATTTCTTTAGGATTGGTGATAAAATGAATGTGATTTCTTTATCCCAAAGAAACATCAATTCCAGTATCATCAATCTAGTGATATTATTTTAAGAAGAAAAGGAGTTCCCAAAATAATGTGTTGTGTCAAATTTTTGACTAAAATAAAAGGCATTTGAATACAAATATCATCTTGACACACAGCCACAGATGATAATTTATACTTAATTTGTAAAGACTCACCGTCAGCTGCCTTTAACCGCTGGCTAGTTTTTTTCAAAATATTTAGAAGGAATTATTCCTTCTTGTATACAATTTAAATCTGCTCCACTATCAACTAGAGCAATTAAATTTGGTAAAATAAATTCTTTATTTATAATTAATTTAATGGAAATATACCATTTCTGGTATATTGCCTTTTGAATATTTTGTAAGAAACCTAGTTCTTGGTTAGAATCTTATATTTTCAAATGAATTGCCTTTCTCGATTAATTTCAAGATCCATGATCATTCATTTGCTCTTGCCGCTTTAATTTGTTGAACTTCTAATTTAGTTTTCTTTAATTCAATTTTATTCTAAAGAAGTAAATTAGAAGATGATGAACTTGCCTCAGATTTTTTCTTAATAAGGACTATATAGGAGGCTTGTAATTAAATTTTTCTAATTTATCTTTCTTCTTGTCATTAAGAAGATCTATAATTTTATCACGAGTTGAATCATCTTCAACTTGTGCTAAAATTTTAATTAATTGGTCCTTTTGCTCGTGGGTGATATATATGTCATATTTATTATATTTTTATAATAATCTATCTATTGACAAGACTTGCAAATGTTAGATTTATCACATCGAATGATGAGATGAAGATGAAATATGTTCTTCTTCTTCTTCGATTCTATTTCGTAGAGGATGTAAGCAAAATTTTCGTGGTTTGTTTTAACCCTTCATCAATCAAGTTCATTTAACTTCTTTCGTCATCTCATTAATGACACACCATTTGTAACATTTTATTTCTCTCTTGCCTCTTTGGTTTTAGAGCAGGAGGCGAGTGCTTGTGTTGTGCATGAATTTGTCACATTTTTATGATTTTTTCACATTTAGAAAACAATCTTTTGTATTTTTCCTTATTTTTGGAAGATAGAGGCATGAGGATCCTGATTGAATTATTCGAAATTAAACTATTTTTCTCAGTAGGACGTTCTCTTTTCATTTAATCTTTTAATTTAAGATCGGAAGCAAATTATAAATTTTAATACATCACGAAATAAGGTTTCCATATGTAAGGGGTTTCATATGGGATGGTTCCATAGAAGAAAGAGAAACCTTAACCTTTTCGGAAAATAGATTGAGAAGGCGTCAATGAATTTTTATTTCCTGAAGGCTATCACATCATAAAGTGTCATGACGTGCTTAGAAATATATCCTTGTACCATCAAAAATGGGTTAAGGATGGACATCTTAATTTTGGAGTAAGATCTTATTTTTCTCCTTGATCTCCAATGGATCCAAAGAAAGTGATCTACAATCATTTGAATAAGATTATAGATGGCATTTTTTTGTGTTTGTGTCTTTGGAAGATTCTTAAGTCAATTTCACTAAGAAGGTCTTCCTTTGTGAATGTAAAGAAAATTATCCCATCAACCCTTCAGAGTTCCAGAAAATCCTAAAATAATGGCTTGTGCAATAATGTGAGGTTTTGCCCGCTTGATATCTACAATGCAAGAGAAAACATAAGCATGATGATGAAGAGTAATGATCGATGTTCAAAATCCATCGATATTCCATTCATAAAGAGAACTTCCATCATAGGAATTTCCCATGAAATGGGTATCCTCTTCAAATAATAAATCGAGGTAGGCTTTTTATAATAATGTTTTTCCAGATTTTTCTTAGGATAAGAAATCTTTGATATCTTGGAGGAGGATGATCTTGAAGTTCATGAAAAGGGCATGAATTTCAAGATTGGTTTGATTATCGATTCGAGGATTCATTTGAATCTTCCTCCCATGATATCCTCAAGAGCTCCAACATATTTGTCTTTAAATTTAGAATCAAATTATGAATGTCTTCAGAAGAAGGTCTAAACTTAAGAGAAAGTTTAGGAGGTGGTTGAATAAAATATCTAAAAAATAAAATTTAGTAGGCTTTTCCTCAAGCTCTACTAGTTTCGACCTTTTGTTTAAGACCGATCATTTTAGATTCTAAGCTAAAAAATGATGAATAATTTGAAGTATACTATTACTATAATTAAGTTTTTAATTATAGTAATAAATTCTTTAGAATTTGTGGATCGAATTATTTTTAATGCTAATTCTAAAGGTTTATCATCCACCATTTTGCAATGATGGAGGATAAGATGCTTCAATTATTTTTTTTACTGCTTGTTATTTTTTTTTTTGATAGATACAATTTGAGCAGATTGAGCATATAATTGTAACCAAGAAAAAGGAATAGTTGCTTTGGCTATTATTTTTTTTCTCATGAAATATAATATCTCAAAATATTGTTCTATAAGTAAAACTTCTATACCAATGGAAGTTATCATACTTTGATTGGTGATACTCTTTAGCCACTTCCCTCTCTTAGAAGTTTGTAGCTCATTAAGACTAAGTTCATTTTATGGAGTAGAGATTGATTTTCTCTCACGATGATAAATATGATTGCTTAGGCAAAAGCACCTCAGTGATGGTTCAGGTTTGGGAACCATCTATCTAGACTTTACGAGGTTTTATAAGGGATAGAAACCCAAGAAGTGTAATGATCAACGAGGGTTGAATCTTACTTCAACATCACATCAACCTTGAATTATTTGATCATATCTTGATTAATGGTTGGTCTTGGTGACGCAGATGGTATGTCCATGATTCGAAATACCACCTCATTCCATTTAATCACTGCTAGTAGTAATATGGGATGCTAATGATTTGTTTCAAAGTAGTTCATTCGGTTGGAACAACTTTTGAACTCTAGGATTTAGAGTATTTAAAACTAAAAATGAATTAAAATTAAAGCAATAGTTTTAACTAGAAAGAAATCATATCCATAAAGTAAGTGTAATTTTAAAGCTTCAAAAAAGATTTATATCGAAAGAGATAAACTTGATTAGAAAGGTGTTGAAATAAACCGCCCAACAAAGGCTAGTTTCTAACACTCATTAGGATTGAGCAAAGGCATCTCATATCTCTTTTGCTAAAATAGAAGCATTTAGACCTTTAAGGGTTAAAGGTTTGAATGCTATATCAGTATCATCCCTATATGAATATATTTAAAGTCTTGCATATATTTATGCATCTTCAAACATTAGTATAAATGGTTTTATCCATTTGATCTACAAATGGTTTGTTCTATAGTTTTCACTAAGATTTTCCTTAAAATCAAAAGTTCCATTTTATCAATTTTGGAGAGACCATCTATTTAGGTCTTCTTCTTCATTCAAGGGAACTTCATTTGAGTTCTTGATTATTTTATTTATTGAGATTAAAAGTTACTTAAGAAGAAAGAAGTTATTACAGAGGGAGAGGAAGACAATGCGAGGATCTTGAAATTAATCAACAAAAGGATAAAATAGTATAAACCTCCACCGAGTCCATGTCAAAATAGGACTTACTACCCTTTGGAAAATCATCATTTTGTGTACAAGAAGACGAACTTTTGAATGTACAAAGAACTAGCTCATTTGGTGACAAATTATGAAGAATCTCAAACATGCTTCCTCCCTCAGAATTACCATCGTGGCTCATAGCATTTGGAGATATAAAACATAGAATATTATTAATATAAGATTTAAACTTAAAGTAGTAAAAAAAGGTTTGCACTAATGGAAAAGATCCTCAACTTTATGTGATTTGAAATCTTATCTTTATGGTACTTCTTCTTCTGGTTGAAAAGGGAAACTATAAAAAGACATCATCCCAAAATGGTTGTGAACTTTACTTCTCAAAAGGTAAAATAAAATATTATTGTAATTTCATTATTCAATAATGTGGACTTTACAAATTTTGAGAAATCTCATTTGTTTTAATCTCTCAGAGAGCTGAAAATTTTAATGTGAGTTGAAATTAACCATCTGATTCAACGAATCATACCATATAGCAAATGCCTTAAAAGTTTTTCATCAAAGTGAATGGGGATTAACAATTCCAAGAAAATCAATATTTTTTATATCTCATCGATCTGATGAGCTAATTCTGAGAAGATGTTTGAATTCTTAATTTGTCATCATAAATCTAAATCTAGCTTAAGTCCTATCAGATAGATTATTATAAAAATATAAATTATGAGTATCAGCTCACTCACGGAAAAGGTCCAATTAAATTAAACTTTTAGCACAAGTTGAAGATGATTCAACTCATGATAAAATTATATCTTCTTAATGATAAGAAGAAAGATAAATTAGAAAATTTAATTACAAGCCTCTATATACTCTTATCAGTATTTAAGAAAAAATCAAGGCAAATTCATCTTCTAATTGACTTCTTTATCAAAACTAAAATTGAATTAAAGAAACTAAAATTAGAGTTCAAAAATTAAAGGCTGAAGACAAATGAATGATAATGGATCTTGAAATAAATCAAGACATTCATTTGAAAATATAGAAATATTCTAATCAAGAACCGGGTTTCTTACAAAATATTCAAAAGGCAATATACCGGAAATGGTATATTGTCATTGAATTAATTATAAATAAAGAATTTATTTTACCAAATTTAACGCTAGTTGATAGTGGAGAGATTTAAATTGCATTCAAGAAGGAATAATTCCTTCTAAATATTTTGAAAAAACTGGTTAAAGGCTGATGGAGAGTCTTTACAAATTAGTATAAATTATCATCTGTTGCCATGTAGATGATATATCAAATGCCTTTTATTTTGTTAAAATTTAACTCAACATTATTTTGGGAACTCTTCCTTAAAATAATGCTTTAGAATTGATGATGAACTAGAATGTTTCTTTGGAATAAGATCATTCCATTTTATCACCAATCCTAAAGAAATTATCATAAATGAAATGAATAGGCTTAATAATAAGTCTATGCATATAAATTATTTACAAGAAGAAATTTCTACTTTAACTAACAAATTTCTTCCCCAAAATAAAAGAAAAATTCAAAATTATCTCCAAGAATTTCCAAAAGGAAGTCTGTGGTGACAACGATTTTGGGAAAGAAAGACTCATGTAGTGGATCTCCACATTGATAATTTCAATGAACATGACATTACCAAGGCTCTCCTTGTCGATGAGCGAGCACCTTGCTTTATGCAAGGAAGAGATTGCTAACTTAAAGAAAGGAATAATTCTGATCCTACTCTCCTTAGGCTGTACGCATTCTATGTTATGAATTGAGAAAAGGAAAGGAATTTGTAATTAATTACAAGTTAAACAAAGTTTTAAAATGGATCGGATATCAATTCTAATAAAGGGATTTATTAAATAGATTGCATAATGCAAAAATATTTTCAAATTTGATTTAAAATCAAGATATTGGCGGATCCGGATAAAAGAAAAGAATCGGATCAACATATTTACGGTACTTTGGACATTACAGAATGGAAGCGTAATGCCCTTTGGTTTAAAAAATGCACATCTAATTTGATATCATGAATAATATATTTAAAGATTATTTTAAATATATTTTAGTCTATATTGATGATATTCTTGTGTTCTCAAACACTATTGATGAACACTTCAACCATTTAAAAATATTTAAATGGTTAATTTTAAAAAATGGTTTAGTTATTTCAGAGCCAAAAATTAAATTATTTCAAACTAAAATAAGATTTTTAGGCATAATATATCTAATGCTTCTATTATACCAATTAATAGAAGTATTGAATTTGCTAACAAATTTGATATTATTTTAGATAAAAACCAACTATAGAGATTCTTAGGAGCTCTCAATTATGTAGCTGATTTCTATCACAATCTGATAAAGGATAAGACCCCACTATTTGACAGATTAAAAAAGAATCTCCCACCATGGTCTGATATTCATATTGTTACAATATGCAAAATTAAGCAAAGGGTTCAAAATCTTCCTTGTCTTAATCTTACGGACCACTCAAATTGTTAAAATGCAATGCCTCGATAAGAGATGGAGGTATCTAAAATAGAAAAAAATTCAAAAGAAGAATTAGTTCGCTTTGTTCTAGAGATGGATTCTACGTGAAAAATATTCCATTATCAAAAAAGAAATACTTTATGTAATTAAGTGCATCTCAAAATTCCAAGATGATTCACTTAATCAATATTTTCTCTTTTGTATTGACTGTTCCTCAGTCAAATACATCATGAACAATATGTAAAAAATCTAGTTTCAAAATAATTTTTTGCATCTTGGCAATCACAGCTCTCTGTTTTTGATTTTGACATTGAATTCATTAAATATAATGAAAATTCTCTTCTTGATTTTCTAACCCGTGAATTCTTGCAAGGACGATCAGGGGTGGATCACCCCCCATGGAAGGATGCCTCCTCCTAAAGGAGGTAACTCTTATCGGGGAGGTCACGACCGTGGTCACACTAATGGAAAAGATCCGATCAACTCAACAGTTGGCATGATCGATTTGAAAACTTATCTTTATAGTACTTCATCTTCAACTATGGTTGAAAAGGCTGAAACCTCTAAAGCAGCAAGACCATTCCTAAAAGATGTCGTTGCGTAAGAACTTATTTACTTCTCAAAAGAAATAAAAAAAAATATTATTGAAATCAATTCCACAGATTATTCAATAAATAATCCATGGACTTTACTTGAAAGATATTTGGAAAATAATTCTTTCTCATTTGAATCTAATCTCCCTAGAGAGACTTATGAAAAATTTTTAACACAACTAAAGTGTGTTGAAATTAACCATGTTCGTGATTCAACGAATCATACCATTCTGTATAGCAAAAGTTCATTTAACTTCTTCTTAACAAAAGGCTGCTTTAATGACACACCACCATATTTGTAATATTTTATTTCTCTTGCCTCTTTGGTTTTAGAACCAGAGGGATGAGAGTGCCTCTGTTTGTGCATGAATTTGTCACATTTTTTATGATATGATTTTTCACGTTTAGGAAAAACAGTCTTTTGTGTTTTTCTCTTATTTTTGGAAGATAAAGGATGTACCTGCGGATCACAGTTGAATTGCTCAGAGAATTCACCAAGCTATTTTCGCTCAAGTAGACATTCTCTTTTCATTTGATCTTTTAATTTAAGATTGGAGCAAATTGCTAATCCAATTTTAATACATGCAGAAATAAGATTTTCATATATAAGGGTTTCATATGGGATGGTTCCATCGTATAGATGAAGAGAAACCTTAACCTTTTCAACAAATAGATTGGGAAGACTTTCAATGAATTTTTGTTTCCAATGAAGGCTATCGGCATCATAAAGTGTCATGGTGAGTGCTAGAAAAATATCTTTGTACCATCTAAAATGGGTTAAGTACGGAGATCTTAATTTTTGGAGTTATGATTTTATTTTTTCTCCTTGATCTCCAATGGATCCAGCAAAGTGATCTACAATCGTTTGAATAAGATTATAGACCGCATTTTGATTTGGTGTTTGTTGTTCCTTTGAAAGATTCTTAGTGTTTAAGTCGATTTCACTAAGAATGTCTTTCTTTTGTTGAACAGAAAGAACATTATCCCACCAATCCTTCAGAGTTCCAGAAAACCCTGAAATATTGGCTCGAGTAACAATGTGAGGTTTTCTTGCTGCTTGATATCTAGATTGAATAGCAGTAGCAAACAGAAGCATATGATGAAAAGTGTGGATGATCTGATATTCAGAATATCCATCGATATTCCATTCATAAAGAGAACTTCCATCATAGAATTTCCACGAAATGGGTATCCTCTCAATAATAAATCGGAGAAGTAGGTATAGTAGATTTTTCTTAGGATAAGAAATCTTCTGGATATCTTGAGGAGGAGTATGAGAATCTTTAAATTCATGAAAAAGGGCATGAATTTCATCAATATTGGTTTGATTATCAAATTCGGCTGAGGATTCATTTGAATCTTCTTCCGATAGGCTGATATCCTCAAGAGCTCCAACATATTTATCTTTTAAGTTTATAATCAAATTCTGAATGTCTTCAGAGGAAGGTCCAAACTTAAGAGAAAATTTAGAAGGTGGTTGAATAAAAGATCTAATAATAGAATTTGTGATAGTTCCAGACCCTTTGTTTAAGCATCGATTTTAGCTTTGCTAAAAAAGTTGATCAACAATAATTTGAAGTATACTATTACTATAATTAAGTTATTTAATTATAGTAATAAATTCTTTTACAATTTGCGGATCATAATTGATTTTTTCGAACACATCTAATTCTAAAGGTTTATCATCCACCATTTTGGCAATGGATGGAGGATAGATGCTTCAATTATTTTTCATTGCTCTGTTTGCCATTTTTTGGTTGATAAGACGGCAATTTGAGTAGATTGAGCATATTGATTACGTAAACTGCACAAAAAAGAATAGTTGCCTCGGTTTTTTTTGATAAGACGGCAATTTGAGTAAATCATGCTCTAATATGTAATTAATTTTATAGTACTTTCATCAGTTACACTCAACTAATATTTATAACACTCATAATAATTTTTTTTTAAATTATTTTACTCATAATAATTTTTTAATCATTTTTACAAAACAAACAATAGCTGCTCCAAAAGAACCCTAAAATGTCAAATACTGCTTATGGATTTTTTGGGCCGAGAACCCCAAACTCGTCGTTAATATACACAAAACACGGGCTTCGTCTTTATCCATATAAGTGATCTTTTCTAAGCCCAATGTAATAATAGCTAAGAAAATTATGAATCAATATTAATGAGGATAATATATTATTAATTAATTAATTTTAAATAAGGATAAAATGTAATAAATTTTAATCAGTTACACTCAACTAATATTTTTAGTTTATAATTCATCTACTCTTTTAAGTGAAGTTTAATATTTATATTTATAACACTAAATTTTTAATATCAAATCAAAAATATTACTATTATTAACTTTCTAAAAGTGAATATATCTTTGTTGCGTGCTAGAAAACCAGTCGCGGTAGAGTGAAAGTTTACGCTTAGCCTTGCCATGAAGTCCAAAGACACACACGTAATTAAAGAGCTAATAAGAGACACTCTTTTAATGTGGAAAACAAAACCTCGAAAGGGGAAAAAACGCTAGCCCATAAAAGCTTCCACTATGTATCATTTGAGTACAAAATCTTCCCGATAAGATTACAATTCATATGAGAGGAATAACGTGTAACAATGATCGGTTGTAATTCTTGATGGTGGAGATCTGGGATAACTTGGCGAATACAATACAATTAGTGGCATAGTGGCCGGTGGCGATGGTTGATGGCATGGCGGAGTGCAATCTTGCTTGGGGTGCGATCTTGCTTGGAGGATCTTGACTTGAGCTCTCTCTTCCTCCTCACTTGGGCTTTTCCTCTTCTTCCTGCTCGGACTCTTCCTTTTCTTCCTTGCTTGGACTCTTCTTCTTCTTCCTTGCTCGCTCTTCCTCTTCTTCCTTGCTTGGGCTTCGGCAGGATCGGCGGTGGCCGGTGGTGGTGGCCGTCGGCTCTCCTCTTCTTCACTTGTTTTGGCTCCTCTTCACTTGGCTTGGCCTCCTCATGTGAGGAATGAAGGCTATTTATAGATGGGAGGAAGGGCATTTTGTAAATTCATGTAAAGCATTACCACTCCCCTTGATCGGACGGCTCGGGATGATTCCTTGATCATTTGATATATTTTGAGCATTTGGATGCCCAAATGAAGTCGTATGAGATCTTAGGCTCGTTAGATCATCGTCGATGCTCGATTTGACTATAAACACTCCATATTTGGAAGTTGTTTTGGGATTTAATTGATGTCCCAAAGATTCCAATGATATTTTAAGTGCTTGATCTCGATCGGTTTTGACTCAAAATCACATCGCTTTCGACATCAAGATTTGTGCTTTGGTAGTCATATTTTGAGAGCCATATCGGTTACTATTTTGGATGACATTAGCAATCATCAAAAATATATTAATGCTTTCGAAAATAACGAGTTCTTCAACTAGCGTGCCCATGAATCATACATTTTGAGAGAATAAACCATCATAAAAATAAAATTATGATTATGGAAGAAGATGTGTTATGGCATGAATTTTGAGGTTATGGAGCTATTTGGATACTCACGTTTTCGAGCATTCAGGACCCGCCGTAGCGGCCGTGGCCTGGCTCCATGGCTGAGCGCCGATAGCGCCATGGCAGCGCGTCCGATGAACCCTTCGGGTGAGCACGAGAGGTGGCAGTCAGGCCGAGCGTGGGTGGGCAAGTCGAGCCATTCAGCGGTGGATTCATTCCTTGATTCCGCTGTGGTTGGTCATGAACCATGTGAACGATTCGGGTCGAATGGGCTGGGCGAGAGTTGTGCTAGCGTCATATAGCATCTGCAACCGCAGCGGCTCCCGTAGGCTTGCCGGCAGCCGCATGAAGCGCTGACGCCGCCGTCCCGGCCAGAAATTAGGCGGTTTTGAGCCGTTTTGAACCATTTTTTGAGGGGGTTTTACCATTTTGCCCTTGTGGGGGGTTATAAATAACCCCCTAGGATGAGAGGGAGAGGCACACATTTTCCTTCTCCCTTTCTTCTTGAGTGAGGTCCTTTGGAGAAGCGTCAAGAGCGTCAAGAAGCGTCAGGGGAAGCGTCAAGGCCACGTGTCGTGGTTCGGTTCACACCTCGTCGGTTCAGGCCCGTCGGACCATCCGGGTTAGAGGCGATCAAGCCCACGGTGCGTCGTGGTTCCGTTTCCGACTCGTCCGGTTTCGATCGTCGGATCATCGGGTTAGGAAGCGATCCGATGCGTCGTGGTTCCGGTTTCCGACCTCGTCCGGTTCGTCCGTCGGATCGTCACGGGTTAGAGGCGATCAAGGCTCCGATGCGTCGTGGTTCCGGTTTCCGACCTCGTCGTTTCGTCCGTCGGATCGTCGTTGAAGCGATCAAGGCCGCATTTATCCTGATTCCGGTTTCGCCTGGATCCGTCGGGCGATCAGGATCGATGACGGCGGCGATGGTTGGCGGCCGAGATCTTTGACTATCGGTTGTTTCGAGTGTGACTTCGATGGCGTTAACGTATGGAAGGTCGTGAATTGGCCGAGATCTTGACCGTCGAGGTTGTTTGTCGGTGTGACGATGGCGTCGTATGGAAGAGGTCGAATTGAATCGTGAGGATTTTGACCCGTCGAGGTTATTGTCGAGTGTTACCGATGGCGTTAACTATGGAAGAGGTCGAATCCGGCCGATTTTGACCTATCCAGGTTGTTTGTCGGTGTTAGATGGCGTCGGTGGAGCATGTACAAAGTTTTGACCTTCCCAGGTTATTGTTGAATAATTACCGTCGGCCAACACATGGAAGAGGCCGTGAGATCTTTTAACCTTTCCGAGTTGTTTGTCGAGTTTTGCTCGATGGCATTAACGTATGGAAGAGGCGCGGAGTCCACCAAGGGCGTTTGACCTTTCCTGGGTTATTGGTCGAGTATTACGTTGGCAACTGGGAAGAGGCGTGGGAAGTCCAGACTTTTGACCTTTCGGTTGTTTGTCGGAAGATGACGTAACCGTATGGAAGAGGCGAAGTCCACCAGGACCTTTGACCTCTCAGGTTGTCGAGTTTTTACCGATGGCGTTAACGTATGGAAGGTGGTGGGAAGTCACCAGGGCGTTTTGACCTATCTGGGTTGTTAGTCGAAGTTTTACGATGGCGTTAACCCGTGAAAGATCGTGGGAAGTCCCTGGGGCGTTTGACCTTATCACAGGTTGTTTGTGAGTTTTACGATGGCTGCGTATGGAAAGGTCGTGAGAATCCTGAGGGCGTTTTGACCTATCAGGTTGTTAGTCGAGTTTTACTCGATGCGTGCATGGAAGATCAAATTAATCCGTTGAGTAGTCACGGTGGCGGCGCGTCGATAGCGCGATGGCCAAACGATAATGGCGATGGCCATGCCGGCGATGGTGGCAGCGATGTGCGAAGCAGTAGTCAGCGAGATGACCGGCGACAATATAGTTGGCGGCACGGGGTGGTAGCGATGCAGCGGTGGATGGCAACGATGATCTCAGCGGATGTGCAATGGTGATGGCAGCGATGGCGCGATAATTCAGCGATGGCGGCAACGGTAGTCAGCATGGATTGCGGTAGGTTGGCGGAACGAATTGGTCAGCGGCAGCGTAACGTAGTCATGGCGAGCGTCGATGTAATAGCGGATAATGGCCAATGATATGACCGGCGATGGCGGCGATAATTAGCGGCGAAGCCGGCGGCAATGTCAGCGGATCCGCGACAATAATGGTTAGCAGCGAAGTGTCAGCGGCAAGATAGCGGCAGTGGTAGCGATGGCGGCGATGAGTAGTCAGCCGATGGCAGCGACAATAATGGTTGACCGTGGTGTCAGCGGCGAATCGGCCAGTGATAACCGGTAGCGGAGATGATGTGCGCGCAGATGGCCGGCGATGGTAGTCGGCGGTGGACCGGCGATGAGGATTTTGACCCCATCCGGTTGTTTAGTGTTATCGATGACATTAACTGCGAGTGTACAAAGTTTTGACCTTTCACGGGTTGTTTGTCGAGCTTTGCTCGATGACATTAACCCGTATGGAAGAGATCGCGAGTCCACCAAGGGCGTTTTGACCTATCACAGGTTGTTAGTCGAGTGTTTTTCGATGGCGTTAACGTATGGAAGGGGAGAAGTCCACCAAGGACGTTTTGACCTATCCTGGGTTGTTAGTCAGAGTGTTTACTCGATGACGTTAACCCGTATGGAAGAGGTCGCGGGAAGTCCACCAAGGACGTTTTGACCTATCCTGGGTTGTTAGTCAGAGTGTTTACTCGATGACGTTAACCCGTATGGAAGAGGTCGAATAGTTGTATGAGCTTGTAGCCAGAGTTGACTATTGATCTTTGCCTTTTCATTGGTGTTGCTGACTTGCTTATCTTTTGAGATTAAGAGTTGCCCCCCAGTTCCCGGCAGAATCTGAAGGAACAAAGTTTGATGAATCTTCATTCTTCGCTCTTTAAAAGCTTGAAATGATCCACCTCGATGGGGGTTTTGATCTTGTTGGGAAACTTGGTTGTCATACAAGATGAAATAATGGAATCGAACTTCCTGAGGCGTAAAGCATTGCGTGCTAGAAAACCAGTCGCGGTAGAGTGAAAGTTTACGCCTTGTTGTGAAGTCAGACACACACGAGGTAATTAAAGAAGCGAACAAGACACTCGAATTTTTAACGTGGAAAACCTCGAAAGGGGAAAAACCACAGGATAAAAGCTTCCACTATGTATCTGTTTGAGTACAAAATCTTCCCCGATAACGGTTCTGAGAATTACATATGAAACAATGATAGTTGTAATTATCATGGTGGAGATCAATCAATACAGGACATTATGACGATAGTGGCGGTGGCGATGGGATGGCAGCAGTGCAATCTTGCTTGTGCGATCTTTGCGATCTTCTTGAGCTCTCTCTTCCTCACTGCTTTTCTCTTCTTCCTGGCTTGACTCTTCCTTTTCTGGACTCTTCTTCTTCTTCCTTGCTGCTCTTCCTCTTCTTCCTTGCTTTTCAGGATGACGGCTTGGTGATGACCGTCGGCTTTTCTTCACTTGTTTCCTCTTTGGCTTGGCCTCTCTCATGTAATGAATTTATTTATAGATGGGAGGAATTTTGTAAATTCATAAAAACCACTCCCCTTGATTATGATGATTCCTTTGATCATTTGATATATTTTGAGCATTTGATGCCCAAATGAAGTCGTAGATCTTGATCTTGTTAGATCCGCTCGTCGAGTTTGACTATAAACACTCCATATTTAGAAGTTGTTTTGGGATTTAATTGATGTCAAAATTCCAATGATATTTTAAGTCTCACCGGTTTTCAATCAAAATTTCGACATCAAGATTTGTCTTTTACTATTTTTGAGCCATATCAATCTTTTTATGTATAGATAAAATATTAGATATATAAATATCAAATTATTAAGTATTAGATATTTAAATACATAAAAATTATGTGATATTTATATAAATCTTTCAAAATAGTATTATATAGTAGCGGTAAAAAATTATTATAAAGTCTAAGAGCTTTTAGCCGTTGCAATTTAATCTATGAGGTCTAACGAAATTATAATTTTTTTAAGAGATTTAAAAAGTTTATATATCTAATATTTAAAGTTTGATATTTATTTATTAGCATTTTTTTATATTAAAAAAAGCTGCATTTTACTTCAGAAAAATTAATAATATTAGTATTTTTCATGTGATATTAAAAATTAAAATGATATATATATATATATATATATAAATGAAAATTTAAAGAAGAAAATTTATTGCACTGATTCTTTGAAGAAGCCTTTATTGGGAAATCCAATTACTTTCTGCTGCTTCTATAAAAACGTGAGCATCATCAATATTACTACTCTGCATAAAAAATTGATATGAGAGAACTCTACATAAAATTATAATTTTGATTAACTCAAGAGAATTTCAAACCACTGTACTTATGGAAGATCAAGAGAACTCTGAACAAACATTAGGAGATTAAGAGATTAAGACAATCAGAAGCCTCATGAAGAAGGTCCAGTGTGGCACTTAAATTCTTTAGAGTTTTAAAGATTAAAGTTTTAAAGGACTGTTTGGGATCACTTTTATTTTTTATATTTTATATTTTATTTTATATATATATTTGATAATTATAAATATCAAGTACACACTTAAAATTTTTTTTAGTATTTTTAAAATGATGTGATGTATTTCTAAAAATAACTTATAAAATATGTTAAATAAATATATTTTAAAAATAATATAAAAAACAAAAATAAAGAACACAAAATAAAACTGATCTCAAGCAAGGCATACGAAGCTCAAATAGATTATATAATAATAATATTATATAAATGTCTCTACCATTGATAAAAGATAAGTCTGTTTGTTTTGATGAGATAAGGAAGCATAGTTATATATATAATATATATATATATATATATATATATATATATATATATATATATATATATATATATATATATATATATATATATATATATATATATACTATATATATATAAAGAGAGAGAGAGAGAGAGAGAGAGAGAGATCATCAGTTTGGCTAAGGATCTTAGAGTGTTGCAAAAAAAATTCCATTAAACAAATCACATTTAGGGGCTATTTGGTTGCAAGTAAAGTGAGTGTATTGCATTCACTTTGCATTCTATAAAATTTTCTCGTTTGATTTAGAAAAGTAATCATTGTATTTATTTGAGGTATTTGAAATTTAAAATATTTATTTATTCAAATTGATGATAAATAATTTACGATAAATAAAAAAAATTAAAATAATTATTAAATTTTAATTTATTTAGCAAAAAAATAATTAATGAATAAACTATTTATTAAAGAAAAATTATTTAATAAAAATTCCTATTAATTAATTAATGTTTAATATAGTAATAAAATATATATATATATATATATATATATATATATATATATATATATATATATATATATATATATATATATATATATATATATATATTAAATTTGGGTCATTATGTTAATATAAAATGATAATATTTAAATTTTATTTATTTATAATACTAATAATTAATATCTTAGAAAATTTGTAAATTAATTATTAATAATTAAATATTCGAAATACATTATATTTGTATTTGATTTTATTTATTTTTAGTCAAGAAAAAAATTTTATTTATAATTTATTTGTATTTTAATATATATTTATTTTTTAATTGAATACATTAATTAGTGAATAAATTCTATAATTAATTTATAATAAAGTATTCGTAATACAAGATTTACTTTACATTCATCCAACCAAACGAAAAATAGTTTCCATGTATTTACTTTCAACAAAACAACAATAAAGTATTCGATCTTGTATTCACTTTCTTTGTATTACATTTCTAAATCGAACCAAACGACTTAAGATCATCAGATGACTTAGTTCACTCCACCACTTCTTCATCTCCACATAATTAATCAAATCAAATTTCTTGAGCAATTTTTTTACAGTATGAGGTAAAATCAACTCTTTTTTTTAGAATAGGCAAAATTTAAAATAAATAAATAATATTGTTGTGTGCTAAAAAATCAGTTGTAGTAGAGTAAAAGTTTACGTCTTAGACTTGTTGTGAAATCCAGCACACACACAGGTATTTAAAGAGTGAGCAGAAAACTCCGAATTTTTTACGTGAAAAATCTCAAAAGAGGGAAAAAATGGGGTAAAAAGCTTCCACTATGTATTTACTTCAGAGTACAAAATCTTCCCGATAATGGGATTACATAATTGTATATGAGAAAGGAACAACGTAGTCGCGTTGGTGGTCAATTCTTGAGTGGTAGCGAGATGATAACGGCGACAACGACGGCGGCGATGAAGGTCGACATGATGGAGCCGAGATTGACCGCAGGATCGTGGCGGCAACCGGCGTGGTTGGACGTCGAGTGCGGCCGCGATTGTGCTTGGAGGATCTTTAGATCTTTAGGGCTCTCTCTCCTTTCTTACCTGGGCCTCCCCTCATATGAGGAATGATGGACTATTTATAGATTGGAGGAGTGGCGTTATGTAAATACATGCAAAATCCGAACCACTCCTCTCCATCGGACGGCTCATGATGATTCCCTTAATCATATGATGTATTTTGTGTATTTGAATGCTCAAATGAAGTCAAAATTGTAAGATCTTTGGCTTATTGGAACCGGCTCGTTGAGACGCTCGATTTGACTATAAACACTCCATATTTGAGAGCTTTTTAGAAATTTAACTGATGTCCCAAAGTTTCCAATGATATTTTAAGTGCTTGATCTCGACTTGTTTCAATTTCTCGACTTGCTTTCGGCATCAAGATTCGTGCTTGAGGAATTTTGGTCATATCAAATATAATTAAAAAATTATTATTAATTTATATATATATATATATATATATAATATATATATATATAAATAATTAAATTTATATATGTACCTCCCAATATTTCTTTTGTGGGATTTATATACATAACACTCAAAGTTACTTATTTATATATATAAACTAATTAATACAATAAAATATCACTTTTTGAAATGTCACTGAAAACTCTATAAGTTGAAGCACGAATCTTGACATCGAAATCTATTTGATCTTGAGTCAAGACTAACCCTAATCAAGCACTTAAAATATCATTGGAAATTTTGGGATATCAGTCGAATATCTAAATAGCTCCTAAATATTGAGTGCTTATAGTCAAACCGAGTGTCTTGACAAGCCGGATCTAACAAGCCTAAGATTTCGTAATTCTGACTTCATTTGAGCATTCAAATATTTAAAATACATCAGATGATCGAAATAATCATTTTGAGCCGTCTGATGGAGTGGTTTGGATTTTGTATGTATTTACAGAGTTGTCACTTCCATAATCTATACATAACCCCTCATTCTTCACATGAGGGGAGACCAAGCTAAAGAAAAGAGAGAGCTCTGAGATTTGAATAACCTCCAAGCATAATCGTGCCACCAGTCGACGATTGCCGAGCACCGCCGTCGGTCATCACCGCCGTCCACTGTCGGCGCCGCCATCAGCCACCACCACTAGACCTCACTACCATCAACCATTGCCGCCGACCACCGTAGTCGGTCACCACGCCGTATTGCCGACCACCACCATCGACATCATTGCTGACCATCGCTGGCTGGACTCGCCACCACCGTTGCCGGTTATCATGCGCACTGGTTACGCCACCGCTGCGATTATCGCCACCACCACCGCTGATCATCACGTATTCACCGCCAACCACTGCTACTCGCCATCGCATATCATCGCCGGCTATCATCGCCGCACCACTAACGGCCGCAAACCATTATTACTATTGTTGGTCACCGCCAACCGCCGCCACAAGTCACCACCGCTACCGCCACCACCTGAGAAGTCGCCAGATTATCATGACGCCATGCTCACTATCGCCGATCGACACCAACAATCTGTTCTCAACTACGCCAGATATTTTACTGATTCCCATTATCGTTTTCTCTATTCAACTTTGTAATCCTATTACCGGTTAAACTTTGTACTCCAGCGATATATAGTGCAATATTTTGTTGGCTAGACTTAGTTTTTTTCCTCTTTTGAATTTTTTCACATAAAAATCAAGTTTCTTGTTCTCTTCAAATATCTCGTGTGCCGGATTTTTCAATAAGGCTAAGGCGTTTTATTCTACAAGAATCGATTTTCTAGACGCATGCTTGGTTGTCAGAGAAAGAAATCTCACAATCGTAATTTCTGTGAACACCTGCATTATGGCCAACAAACATAATACTCGCAATAACAGAGCCTCCCGCTCCAACTCCCATCATTCCCGAAGTCAATCTTTAAACCAAAGACGTCAAGCTTCTGCCTCATTTTCCTCCGATAGGTGTTACCCTATCGACAAAGGTATATTAAGAACTTCTCTAGAAGATCGTGTTAGTCGAATAGAAGAGTCTCAAAATGAGATAATTTAACTTTTACGAGAAACATGACAACCACTACTACGACAAACACATTTTCCCAAAGATCGATCATTAGCCATGGGAGGTCAGAATGTTGACACATGGCCTTCTCGCCATTAGGCTGAAGTTCCTCCGCTTCTAGACTATGATGCTGACCTCCTTAAGCTAGTTAGATCCATCACCTACGACTCAATAGATAGCTAACCAACCAATAATTGTGGATGGCTTGACACATTCTTGCCCTGTTGATTTCACGTATGTTATAATGCAGAAATTACAATATTTAATGCGAATAATTTCACCTCAAAGATATAAATCATCTTACTTCTTACCGTGGCTATTAGGAGTCTTCACCTTTAGTTGAAGAAATTCTTCAACATCCTGTTCCAGTAGGTTTCAAGTTTACAAGCATTGACTTCTATGATGGGGTAGCCGACCCATATGAACACATTGGCATTATAGAATTAGCAAGCACATCCAACAATCTCTTGACACACTATTTTGTCAGGTCTTCCCAGTCAACCTCTAGGGAATTCCTCAAAATATAGATGAATCACTTAAATAGTACTTCTAGAGATTCTCCTTAGAAGCTCGCCAAATACCAGAGGTGGATCTTGAATTACTAAGAGTGGTTTTCCTTGGAGGACTCCATGTTGAGTCTTTCTACTTATCACTAATGCGTAATACAGTTTCGCTCATATGCCGACTTGGTTCATCGTGTGGAAGCACAAATTTTTGCTAATGTGGCTATCAATGCACATCGAAAGCAGCTTGAGAAATATATGATGAACAATCATGGACTGTGGGGGTGGGGGCAACCCACTTGATTGCCAATCATAAAATAAGCAAGTTATGATTGTGAAGCAATTTCATCTTTAAATTTGCATACACGTGGTAATCACCCCATCCCAATCAGAGTATAATCAATTTCAAGGGGATTCACCAACTTTCATATAAGTTAATATCATCAAGTAACACTTTGACAAACAACCTGGATGAGTCAAAATCGGAATTGATTCCACCCCTTCCAAACAAGTTAATGTCATTAAGTAACACTTTGACAAATAACTTCGTATGGGTCAAAATTTCTTGATAGATTCAATTCACCAACTTTCATACATGTTAATGACATTGAGTAACACTCTAACAAACAACCTCAGATGGGTCAAAAATCCTCAGTGGATTTGATTCGACCCTTTCCATACAAAGTTAATGTTATCAACCTTTGACAAACAACTCGGATGGGTCAAAAACTTGGATTTCTTTCGACATATTCTATACAAGATCAAGTAACACTTTGACAAACAACTTAGGATGGGTCAAAAATCCTCGGCGGATTTGATTCCATCCCTTCCATATAAGTTAATGTCATCAAGTAACACTTTGATAAACAACTTCGGATTGGTCAAAATTTCTTGACAGATTCAATTCACCCCGTTCCATACAAATTAATGCCATTGAGTAACATTCTAACAAACAACCTCGGATGGGTCAAAAATTCTTGGCGGATTCGATTCGACCCATTCCATACAGGTTAATATCATCAAGTAACACTTTGATAAACAACCTCAAATAAATCAAAAATTCTTGGCGGATTTCTTCCGACCTATTATATACAATTAATGTCATCAAGTAATACTTTGACAAACAACCTCGGATGGGTAAAAAATTTTCAGCAGATTCGATTCCACCCCTTCTATATATGTTAATGTCATCAAGTAACACTCTAACAAACAACCTCAGATGGGTCAAAATTTCTTGACAGATTCAATTTGCCCCCCTTACATACAAGTTAATGTCATTAAGTAACACTTTGACAAACAACCTAGGTTGGGTCAAAAATCCTTGGTGGATTCGAATCGACCCCTTTTATACATATTAATGTTATTAAGCAACACTTTAACCAACAACCTCGGATGGGTCAAAAATCTTTGATGAATTTATTTTGATATATTCTATACATATTAACATTTTTAAGTAACATCATGACAAACAACCTCGGATGGGTTAAAAAATTTTGGCAGATTCAATTTGACCTCTTCCATACAGGTTAATGTCATCAAGTAACACTTTGGAAAACAACTTCAGACGGGTCAAAAATCATTGGCGGATTCAGTTTGGCGCATTATATACAGGTTAATGTCAATAAGTGACACTTTAACAAATAACCTCAAATGGGTCAACAAAATTTTACAGATTCTTTCAACCGCTTCCATACATGTTAATGTCATTGAGTAACACTCTGACAAATCATCTCGGCTGGGTCAAAAATTTTTAGCAGATTCAATTCGACCTCTTCCATATATGTTAATGTCATCAAGTAAAACTTTGATAAATAATCTCGAACGGGTCAAAAATCCTTGACGGATTCAGTTCAACCCATTTCATACAGGTTAATGTCATCAAGTAACGCTTTGACAAACAACCTCTAATGGGTCAAAAATTCTTAGTGAATTTCTTTCGATCTATTCTATACATGTTAACGTCATCAAGTAACATCATGACAAACAACTTTGGATGGGTCAAAAATCTTTTTGCGGATTTGAATCGACCTCTTTCATATAGGTTAATGTTATCAAGTAACACTTTGACAAACAACCTCAAACGGGTCAAAAATCCTTGGTGGATTCAGTTCGACCCCTTCCATATAAGTTAATGTCATCAATTAACACTTTCACAAACAATCTCGAATGGGTCAAAAATATTTCACAGATTCTTTCAACATCTTCCATACAAGTTAATGACATTGAGTAACAATTTGATGAACGATCTTGGATAGGCCAAAAAATCTTAATATATTACTTCTGGGTTCTTCCATATAAGTTAATGGCATCATATAACATCATTAAAAATAACACTCTGAAATTATATACTAGAATTTCTGTGTTTTTGAAGAATGGTTCCTAATCGATGCTTCCGACCACCTTTGGGGGGCGGGTTTATAGATCCACAATAGGGGCAAAAAAGGAATAAATTTTGAGAAAAAAATTTGGAAATATTTAAATGGATTACAAAATTTCTACACTTAATTATACCTTTCCTTTTATAAAAGTGAAAAAGGAAAAAAATTAAGAAAAAATCTGAAAAATAAAAGAAAACCCGAAATTTTCTCCCACCAACAGTTTACGCATAGGCAGCGTGAGTCTGCTTGCGCTCTTCACACACCCATGGGCGCCGCTTGTCAAATGCCCCTTGAGCACTCACACACACTTGTGGTCCTCCACCTACTTCTATGATCATAGTCTTGTGTACCCATGAAGATCTATTTTCTCAAACTATATGTGATGCAAAAGTTAGTAAACCCGCAAATTTTATTAACTTTGAAGAAGTTATTATTTTCAATTTTTTGACATGTATTTTTGGATGATAAAGATAATGTCATCAAAAAATAGAGGGGAAACTGATTTGTCACTAAAAACTCTACTAGTTAAAGCACGAATCTTGATATCGAAAGCAATTTGATCTTGAATCGAGACTAGTCTAGATCAAGCACTTAAAATATCATTGAAAACTTTGAGATATCAGTCAAATCTCAAAATAACTCCTAAATATGAAGTGTTTATAGTTAAATCAAGCATCTTGACGAGCTGGATCTAACAAGCATAAGATTTCATAATTCTGACTTCATTTGAGCATTCAAATATTTAAAATACATCAAATGATCGAAAGAATCATTTTGAGCCGTCCGATGGAGTAATTTGGATTTTGCTTATATTTATAGAGGTGTCACTCTCATAATTTATAAATAGCTCCTCATTCTTCACATAAGGGGAGCCCAAGCTAAAGAGAAGAGAGAGCTCTAAGACTTGAAGGACCTCTAAGGATAATCGCGTTAGTCGACGGGTTCTCATCGCCGCCACGCCGCCAATCGCTTGGCCTCTCGCCGCAGAACCACCGCCACCGCCACCACCACCATCTCCTCACCACACCGCCGCCGCTGGCTACCACCATCGACTCGTTATCGTGACCGCCATTATAACCATCGTTTATCCGCCACCACGCCACCGGCCGCCACCACCGACATCGCTATATCTCCGGCTATCATCGCTTATCCGCCACCACCATCACCGCCATCGCACCACTGCTGCCACTTGTTGCCGAACCATCACTGCGTAGTTAACCACTATTGTCACGCTGACGCCATCACCGACATCACCACTATGTACCACGGCACCCTGGATCACCGATCCCGTTCATCATTCGCAGTGTCACTAACTGCTTGTTTAACTGCCAGATATTGTTACTCGATTTTGGGATTCATTATCGTTTTCACATACAACTTTGTAATTCTGTTACTAGAAAAACTTAAACTTTGTACTCTAAAACAGATATATAGTGCAATATTTTTGTTGGGCTAGGTCCTGTGATTTTTTCCCTATTTTTTGGGTTTTTTTTCACATAAAAATCCTAGAGCTTCTTGTTCTCTCTTTAAATATTGTGTATGTGCTGGATTTCTCAACAAGACTATGATATAGAATTTTATTCTATCGCAACTAATTTTCTAACATGCAACATTCTTATTATTCTTCCCATTATCAGCGATGAGATCTAGTGAGCGTTTGTTGACTTAGATATCCGATGAGGAGGCTTGCCAATGGTCGAGTCATTGAAGCGATCGTCTATACACCTCTAGCCCGCCTCCATCATTCTCATAGATCCATTTCATCATAAACAGTAGCTCTGATATGAACCCAAGTCATCTAATTGCCAATTTGGAACATACAACAATAAGGAACAGAAACTACAGCCTACTAGAGAACAAGAAACCATTGTAAGCAAAAATCCAAGAAGATTACAATTATACAAAATAAATAATTTTACAACAACATTTCCAAAGGAACAAACTGGCCCTATATACAAGATGAGCAACAGAGAGCCTAACAAGAATCAAGAACTAAACCGCCAATAAAATGCAAGGCCTTAATGTAAATAACGCAAATAGAACCAACTACAAGCTCCATCAGATACAGAACAAAATCCGAATCCACAAAGCAAACTATTCTTAACGATTGTAAATCCATAAAGGATATAGACCAAAATAGAAAGAGAGAGCGAAGAAAACTATAAATAGGGATGAGAAAACCAAACAAGGGATGAAAAATTATCTCAAGAACTCCTCCTCAGGTCTTCTTCTTTCCTTCGCTCTAGCTTCCTCTCTCTCTTTCCCTCTATATCGATCCTTCCTCGTGTGAGTATTTCTCACTGCGGAAGCCGGAAAACACCATCGAAAGGAGCAACTCCAATGAGCTTCCCTTCTCTCGAGGTCGTCGACATCCCCGAGATCCTTTCACGGATCGGATCGACCCTCGCCGGTAAGGATCTTCTTCCTCTCCCTCCGATCTACCTCAGGAACCCTAGACAACTCGCACAGAGACCTGAAAGGAAATGAGACGACGGAGTTAGATTCAAACCGATTCAATCCTTCCATTCGAATTCCCACCGACGGATCAGCAACGCGTGTACTCCACTAAAGCTCATCCAACGATCCTCAGCCAAAAGACGGATCAAGCCGACAGGGAGTGAACACCTGTAATCCACTCAGAATATCATTGATCAGAAACCGCAAGATAGAATAACACATCCAAGGGTTATTAGATATCCCACTCCATCCGACGGTTAAAGAAACAGATCTAAAGAAACACCATCCACGTGATCCCATCCACGAGATAAAAAGACGCGAGATCCTACGGACCAGAAGGCTCCCGCAAAACTACTCAGCCTCTCTAGACTCAGCCGGGTTGAATCAAGGGCGGGTTAACTCAGTAAACCGACTCAAGTCAAGCTGGTGAAGCCCAATCCAGGGAAATTAAAACCAAATGTAACCAATTCAAACCGTAATGACTTAATCACTCAATCCTCATCAGATAGATCATCAAATTAAACCATATCATTGGTGCTCTTGATTACTACATCCTCAGCAAAAATATGAAAAGCACAAGGTACACATCCAAAACCCTAGATAAATGTGTTACCGATTGAACAACAATGAACAAAGAAATGACCTCAATCACTATGGCATTGAATGAAATATCAAAGAGATTGACAACAATAGAAAACATTAGAAAAACAACCTCAAAGCGATATGTGATGCATCCCTTTATGAATCCTATTCTCCAAACAGACCACATACACACACACCCATGTCAATGCCTCTTAAAATAGATATGCCCAGATTTAATGGAGACAACCCTAAAGGCTGGCTGTTCAAAGCAGACCAGTACTTTCAATATATCACAATTTATCAGAAGAAGTTCTTAATTGCCTTAGTTTACATGGATGGACCTGCACTTAGCTGATATCAATATATGCATCTTAATAAACAGCTAAACTCATGGACAGAATTTAAAGAACAAGTTATGCAGAGATTTGGCCCATCTTTGTACAGAGATTTAAGGGGTGAACTTGCTAAATTACAAATGTAAAAATACCCAAAGAATTTTATAATGACTTTGAGGAATTGGCAAATCGACATCGTATTCCACGAATTATTACAGTCGTTTTGAATCTGGTTTAAGGCAAGATATAAAAGGGAGGTAAGAGCATTGCCCTAGCTCACTACAAAGAAGCCTTCCGCTTAGCTAAATTGATGGAGGACAAAGTGATGATGTAACAATGCCAAGAAACTACAAGATCAGCCAACCTCCAACACTAAAACAACCTCAATACAAAGAATTTTATACCGCTCCTCCACAAACACCCATCAACAAAGCAAAGAATCCAAATAAACAACCAATAACAATTCGAGGCTAACACCTACCCAAATGGAAGAAAGAAGAAATAAAGGATTGTGTTTTAACTGAGGAAAAATATCACAAAGGGCATATATATGTCAAGCCAACTTATGTGCCTTCATGATGGTCAATGAAGACCAAGACTATCAACTACAACATGATATTCCACCAGAAATTCAGTGGATACAAGAAAATGCCTTAGCACCAAGCTTCAAATATCAGCCATTCAATCCAGGTTAAGACAGGACAGATAATTGTCTAAGTATAGAATAGTCTAAATAGTTCTCAATAATTCTGACCCTTGAATTAGCCTAGAAATATAAGTCAGATATAGCCCAATCTATAGAGTACCATAGAGTATAACTGCAAATAGGATAGTCCACAGTAATAAGTCAGTGGGCACAACAATCATTGACAGCCCAAATAAGAGGGACAAACAGAGCAGTGTCACATAATCCAGCCACATACAAAGGAACTTTTATTTTCAGAGAGGTGGGACAGACCCATATAAATCAGGAAGCTCAAAACCAACATGAAACAAATGGCTGATAACATAGAAGAGAGCTTCAATCCAAGACTACGACAATACAGACGAGCTTTTACACTACAACCAGTGAGAAATCCTATCAAGTGAGATCAACAATTACGTAAACCTTAAAATGGGAAGGAAATGTTTAGCCACGTGATGTTCCTTGGATGACAAATAAAGAAATACTGAAAAACATCCAGTTGACCTTGAGGACAAGGTCAGTGTGAGGAGGGGAGTAATGATATGAACCCAAGTCATCTAATTGCCAATTTGGAACATACAACAATAAGGAACAAAACTACTACGGCAAGAGAAGAAACCATTGTACAAGTGCATGTAAAAATCCAAAGGAAGATTACAATTATACAAAATAAATAATTTTACAACAACATTTCCCAAAGGAAATACTCCCTATATACAAGATGAGCAATGAGAGCCTAACAAGAATCAAGAACTCTAAACCGCCAATAAAATGCAAGGCCTTAATGTAAATAACCAAATAGAACCAACTACAAGCTCCATATACGTAATCGAAATCCAGAACGACAAAGCAAACTACTTAACGGATTGTAACAGAAATCAGTTACAAAGGATATAACAGACCAAAATAGAAAGAGAGCAGAAGAAAACTATAAATAGGGATGAGAAAACCAAACAAGGGATGAAAAATTATCTCAAGAACTCCTCCTCTCAGGTTCTTCTTCTTTTTCCTTCCTCTAGAGTAGCAAGCCGAAATCGAGAAGGAGCAATAGTCTTCTTCTTGGTTTTCGAGATCCGAGGATCTTGGATCAATGCTGTAGGTGATCTTTCTTAACCACACCATCCATGGCGAGGATTTCACAAGAGACTTACGATTAAAGCTCATCCAATGATAAAGATGGATCGTCAGTGGAGTGAACACCTGTAATCCACTCAGAATATCATTGATCAGAAACCGCAAGATAGAATAACACATCCAAGGGTTATTAGATATCCCACTCCATCCGACGGTTAAAGAAACAGATCTAAAGAAACACCATCCACGTGATCCCATCCAACGGCCGAGATAAAAAGACGCGAGATCCTACGGACCAGAAGGCACCCGCAAAACTACTCTTCTAGACTCAAGAATCAAGGGTTAACTCGAAACTCAAGTCAAGCCGGTGAAGCCCAAGTGGAAATTAAAACCAAACAACTAATTCAAACCGTAATGACTTAATCACTCAATCCTCACTGTATTAAATCAATTTACTGAAATTAAACCATATCAAGCTCCATCGTTGGAATTGTTCTATATAATTTATTATCAAAACTATCTCTTGGACAGAAAAACTCCAGATTACTCTATGTAGAAATAGAGAGACATATCAACCACAGGAAAAGAAGAAAATGCATGGTTCTTTCATGTAAATGTCAAGAGAAATATTCCAAGAAAAGAACAAAAATGACAAATTTAACCACTGAAAGAAACAAAAATTTGATAACACATGAACCTATGAGGCGAGGAGCAAATTGGAGAACATCAAAAAATAATTCATAGGCTTCAAAGGCAACAATACTATTTGGATAGCGCTGATATACCTACACTCAAATGCAGATTTATGAGAAATAGCGTGAAATGGTAATAAGAATGATCACCGTGATAAAATATGCATGAAATGAATAGGCGAGAGCGATGACTCCGAAGACTCCAACTTTGGCAAGTCATCTCGCCGACAATCTACTCCAATCCGGTAGCCGCTCCCAATTGACTTGTTGCTAGTAACAGGAGTGTTGTTTTTGTTATATTAATTAGTTTAGGATAAATATAATTTTGAGGGTTATTTATATAATATTTATAATTTTCAGTGATATATAAGTAAATCCCTCTATTTTTTTTTTTCGTTCCCAAGAGCACGTCCCAAAGCAGGCGAAACAGAAAGTGGGTCCAAGATAGGTTGGATGGCTCTGATGTTGCGCAAATACTCTGAATTTGGCAGGCAAGTTGATGACCAGAAGTTCTAATATGGCCCGATACCCACCGCCCTTAGCGCAGGCGACGCCACTTTTACCTACATTCGATTCTCCTTCAAAGACGGAGTGTAATACACGGATTTAAAAAAAGAATTCGGATCTATGGCTCGGGGTTACGACTGCTGAGGATTAGTACGTCTCATACGCTATAAAGTGGATGAGATCAGAGATAGACACTCATCATAAAAAAAAAATGGCGCGACGAATCAACTCTGGATCTTTCCTACCACCTTCGCTGAAAATTAAAAAAATAACATATTTTTAATTATAAACATTTTTTTATTTTTATATAAAATGAATCAAAATATTGGGACGAAATTTTATTGCTATGTGCATAATTCATATATTCATTACAATAAATATTTCTTTTGCAAAAAAAAAAAAAAAAAGTTTCAAAGCATCTTTCGCATTCAGTCTTCACCTTTCGGTGTGGTGCGAAAGGTGAATCTGAATATTATCAATAACTACTAAACGTCCTTGTCATTACCAATAACTCGGTTCCGCTAAACCCTACGATGGCGTCATCATCAAGATGAACGTTAATGGGCTAACTAATCTCATTTAACGTTTTATTATCATCCTCTAATTATGGTGCAAAAAGGATTGAGCTCAAGCCATCTTAAGCTTGATTAATTGATCTAATTGGAACATGATTTTATGAATTTGAGTAAGGTCATATTATTGATTTCTTTATTATGAAGGAAATCAAATGATTCTAATTCGATTTTTTTGTAATAAAATAATAAAAAGAATGAAAAAATTATAGTAAAAATAATGAGAATTTAGTTAATATGATAAAATAAGATATAATGCTGAAATATTTAAAATTATTTTGCATCTAAATTCTTGAATTTTTAATATATTATAAATGTATATGCATTAATGAGTTTTAAATGAGCCTTCTCACAGACTAATAAGAAGACTTTTTGTCTCATGACATTAATTTAGAGCCAATTCAATTCTTAACTTGATTAATTCGTTAAGTAAACTAATATAGAAAAATAATTCAATTTGAATTAATAATTGAACCGAATATTATTAAATGCGAATAACATTTCTTGGCATGTGGATCAAAAGCGCCGCCGCGTTAAATGAATCGAAAATGGAGAAAGCTAGCCTATAGTTGACTAGTAAGAGAGCGAAGACCAAGTCCCTGTTGCCAGGAAACAGCTGAACAGAAGCAAGAAGATATTTGCATCCTGTTGCCGTGTTGCGTCTCCGATCTGCCTTTATAGCTTTTTTAGGAATGTTTATTTTTTTATTTTATTTCTTAAAATTAAAATTGTTAACCTCAATGTTAATCCTAGAAATTATTTAAGGGCTTTAGGTCAAGAAAAGAGCTCAAGAAGAGAATCTGCCTAATGGCATTGTATTTAAAAAAAAAAAAAAACCGACTGCCCTTTGTTTAAGATTCAATATACTTGAGGAACTCAACAGATAAAAACAAAAGCTTTAGGATACATTAGGATACATAGCATAAGATTCCTATTTTGCATACATGGCATAAGATTCCTATTTATTTATATGTCTAACCTCTAAAATTGTATATGTATAAAATAACTCTTTTCTATGCATTAAAATTGCATTTGCTTTTAAAAAATAAGGATGATATTATTTGTGATATAATAATAGAGATTTGAGTGATATTTAAGTGAAAAATAAAAGATTATGTGGTACATATGTAAATATATAAGAAGTATATGCTTAGTTTATAAATACGATAATACATTAGAAAGTCAATAAAAAGATATGTAATCTATAATTATTTTTAATAATTAATTTATTTGAATAGATTTATATTAATTAAAAGATGTCTATGAAAAAATATTAAGATAAGAAATCATTGAATGAAGAAAACTTAAGCTTTCTTTATATTCTTAATTATATTATTAATAAATAAAACTTCAAATCATGTATTAAAAATGATATAATAATTATAAAAATTAAAAAATTAAATTGAAAAAAATCTTTGCCAAATCATCCCTGCATTATGCAAGATTTCATTATCTAGTATTCGAGCGAAAAGTAAAAATAGAGTAAAAAAATTATCACTATTGTAGATCGTACAACTAAATAGATTCACAAAAAAGAAAATAATCTTAAGATGAAGATGTTAGACATGAATAAAGAAGTAATTCAAAATATAAATTCCAGCAACTAAATATATAGATACAACATTAGTAAATGAGTCCTTGTGAAGGAAAAGCTTTTAAAGCCAAATAAAGATTTTTGCATAAATAGCATAAGATTTTTATTAATGTACATATCTAACCCATAAAATTAGATACGTACAAAAATGACTCTTTTTCTATGCAATAAAAAGTGTATTTTCTTTTAAAAAGTAAAGATGATATTATTTGTGATGTAATAATAGAGATTTGAGTGACATTTAAGTGAAAAAATAAAGATTAGGTGGTATCTAAATGATAAAGATTATTGGATATGTGATAGTTTTGGATACTTTATAGCAATGGTTTGTCTTGTTCTGCCTACTTTATTAAGTCTAGAATGGATAAAAAGTGAAATAATTTTCTTACAACTATTTTTTACCTTTTTCTATCTTAAATTTCATCTAAGTGTTATTTGAAGCTCTTGATCAAGATTGAGAGAACCCATATTTCAATTTGGTATACCAACATTTGGCATTTCTCTTTTGAAAAATCTATCAAACAATCTAGAATAATAATATAAATATTTATTACTCCAAAATTTTCTGTCCCTTGAATCTACCCATAAACCAACCAATCAAAAATCTTGAACTCCATGAAGGGTTCTTGAGTTGGAATGTTACCCTTGTTTGGTTGACCACATGCTCTCTCTCATCTCAAACCTCAACTTTATCACCTCAATCATCAACATTCTTACAATTCTCTCCTTTTTTTTAGTCACGATTTACACATTAAAATTTTTTAAGGATTGTCTAACCAAGATTCAATTAAATTTGTATTAAAGCAAACCCCGGATGGAGATAAGTCATGCTTTGAAGGATCCCTTGCATTAGGGAACTTTCTCCATTTTTCACTTGATAAATTTCTATTATTTGTGTATTTTTTCTTCTAATATTGTATATTTAAAGTTAGATAAATAGTTTGATAGGCATATTGACAAATCAATGAAAGTCATTCCGTTTATCCATTTGTTGTCTCTAAAAAGAAAGTTATGCCATTTGCTACAACCAATTATTACATTTACTAGAGTGGCATCAATTTTGATAAGTTTGTGAGTTTTCCTAAAGTATTAAGGCATTTTGTCTTTAAACCTAATCATGAACATAAGATACTAAGTTATTACCTTAGCATTGACTAGTTAAAGTTTCTAGATTTCAAAATATTTTTGTTAACTATTTTAAAGATGTCTCTCGTAACTTTATGTAGGCAAAGTTTTAAATGTTTTTAAATTCATATTGTTTTGTATCATCTAAATTACTTCATGACAATAAGAACCCACTAAAATACTCATTTGAAGTCAAATATTTTCTATCATTATTTAATTATTTATAAGCTAAAACTTAGGGCTGTCAAATGTTCGTGAACAACTCGTGTTTTGCTCGTTCATAACGTATGCGAGCCGAACACGAACAAATATTTTAGGCTTGATATATAAACGAGTCGAACATGAACAATCCTCTATTCATTCGTATTCGACTTGATTTGGCTTGAAATAAATAAATAAATAAAAATAATTATATAAATATTATACAATATGTATGTTATATCATTAAATTATTAATTAATTAATTTATATTTATTTGAATAATTAATTTAATTAATGATGTTTAAATTAAATAAATTTAGATATATTATAAAAAATAAAATTAATTTAATGATTTGGATGAAATCAAAATCATTAAAATTCTCTATTTTTTAAATCAACGGTTTAGATTAGATATTATATCCCAAACCCTACCTATTTAAGCTCATGAGAGAGGGGGACGAGGTTCATACTTCACAGAATCACAACTCATGCGTCTTGACTCTTCTATTCTTGATTGAAAATTGGCATCTATTTGCTTCGAGTGTGGCCGTGAGTCCCCAAATCCCAATCTCCTTCCCTCTCTCGAGCACGAGTTGCGACTTGCGATCCTTGTATTTGTAATCAACGGAAGAGTGAGCTCAAGTCCGATCACAATTTATGCTTTTCTGTTTGACATCGATTATTATTTTCTCCATCTTCCCTCTTGAGTTGTCTCTTGAGACTTGCTTACATCTTATTTTTAGTTCTCTTTGGGTAGGAATAGATTCATTAAATAAATCTTTGTTATGCAATTTCTCTATTTAATTTGTGAAGTGATTAATATATGGAGAATATTGTGGGTTCTAGATGACTAAAAAATGATCTTGAAATTTCTCGGATTTCTAATTTCTAGTGTTCGACTTCTAGTTGAAATATGCATTCAAATGCTGAAGTGCCTTTTCTCTGTTTGATTTTGTTATATTGTGCATATTTTGGTGTTTAGGATTTACTATCTATATGTAGTTGTTTTGTTACTTAGTATTTGAAAGCTTTGTTTCAAGGAGGATGAAAATTTGGTGTTTAGGGTTGACTATATACATATATATGTTATGTTCGAGCCTTTAAGGCTTGCAGCTGCCAGCCCTTACGAGTTTTATTGATTGGTTTGCAGAATAAAAAATAGGGAGTAAAAATTGTGATGTTGACCAGTTGATGTCTTTCTTATTCATTTTCATCTTGTGCCGTGGTATCCATGTTGATGTCTTTATTTATGCCGCAAACATCACCCAACTGATTTATATTCTCTTGTTCTATAACCTATATGATCTATTTAGTGATGAGGGGATCGCGATCACATCATTTAATTCATTTCTGATATGCATATTGGGTTCTATAACTAAGTGTTGTATTGATAAATTAAATAGAAAATAAAATGAAAACTACAATAAAAAATAATTGAAATAGATCCACCTAAACAAGGTATATAAATAGTCATATTGTCAAGCTAAGTTGCATCTCATATTATAAAAGGTTTAACATCACAACCTTTAAAAATCATATCTCTTAATGTAGTATCTTCATCATTTTAGAATAAACTCTCAACCCCTACATCTTGGGCATATGACTCATCTTAGACTTTAAGAGTTTCTTAGTCTTAAGACACATCTAGTGATTAGGTGGACACTCAACCTAGCCCTAGAGACTTAAAAGAGTTAGCCATAGGAATAGATCATGCCTTAGGGGTGTTAGAAAATTTTCCTACCCTTAACTTGAACCATTCCTCACCTTCCTTCCTTCAAGTCAAACCCCAAATCAATCTTATTTGATTTTCTCCAAACTCAAATCAACTCCATGTGATTGAAATCCATGATTGAAATCCATGATTGAAACCCATGAATGAAATTCCTAATTCCAAATCATTCTTAAATCCTTAATCTTCTTTAAGGACCTAAGCTTAAATCATGATCAAGCCAATTCAAATCCATCAAATTTTCTCATGATTCTTTTATATTCTCATTTATATTCACATATATAAATAAAATATAAATATAAACCAATCAAACTAAACTCAAAATTCAAAATCAATTCATGAAATTTTCTAAGTCCATTAAATTTTCCTTCATGGACTTAGCCAAAATCAACTCTAAATCAATTCAAATTCATGAGATTTTCTCATAACTCATTTATATTCTCATTTATATTTCCCTAAAAGTCTAACTCAACTCAAATCATTTCAAGGGCAGTTGGCATATCTAAGATGCTTCATTTCCAACTTATCAGGAAGATGCCAGCCATTCTCAACACTTGTCAAAAGGATGCTAAGTTCAAGTGGGATGACAAGTGCTAGCATACTTTTGAACACATCAAGCACTACCTCATGACGTCACCAATTCTAGTAGGCCCTATCCCGGGCAAGCCGTTGATACTATATACTGCTGCATTATATGACTCCATGGGTACTTTATTGGCTCAAACTAATGATGAAGTGAAATAGAATGCTCTACTATCTCATCATCATCGCCTAATCCTGCGAGGCAAACCCACCTATTAAAAAAACACTGCTTAGCTTTAATCTTTGCATCTCAAAAGCTATGGTATTACATACTTTCTTATAAAGTGAATTTGATTAATAGGATCAATCCGCTGTAATATCTCATGACACAGCCGATGCTATCCGGACAGTTGGTGCATTGGTCCATGATTTTGTCGCAAATATTCGTACCTCTTCGTGCAGTGAAAAGATAAGCACTGGTGGATTTCTTAGCAACTCACCACTTCATGCTGATTCCCCAATTAGTGATGACCTCCTCGATTAACAAAACATGAACTTAGGGAGCCCTAGCATTCACTATTGGGAGATGTATTTGATGGTGCGGCTTCCTTTCAAAAAGGAGAAGAATCACGCTCTATTCTTCTAGGAATGGTAGGGGTAGGAACAGTTCCCCTAACTCCGGACTGTAATGTGGTGAGATTCTCATATCATCTGTCCAATCTATGCACCAACAATGAAGCTGAATATGAGACTCTGATTGTCGGTCTGGAGTTAGCTATTATACTATGCGTCTAGAGCATCAACATCTTATCAACCAAATTACTGAGTCCTATAAAGTTCTGAAGCCTAAGCTCCATCATTACCACGAGTATATCATGGAGTTGTTGGCCCAAATCCCAATGGTTACCATCTACAAGATTCCTCAAGGAGAAAATATAGTAGTAGATGCATTGGCCATGTCTCCAAAGTTTTGCATGCCCTAAGATGAGTCCATACCAATAAAGGTCCAAAATAGATAATTCTTATCTCTTATTGATGCTGAACTCATCAAGAGACTTTCTCTTAAAGGGGAGGTTATCGTTGCCAAAAAGAATGACGAGTCAGATTGGAGGCAACCATTCATGGATTATCTAAATAAAGGCAAACTACCTTAAGAGAAGTAACTAGCATATTAGGTGAAGCAGAGAGCTTTCTTATACGCTATCGTGGATGGCATGTTATACCGGCTGTCCTTCGATCATATGTGGTTACTCTATTTGGACAAACACAAAGCCCATAAGATCGTGACTAAGGTACACTCAGGTTTATGTGGATCTCACTAATTTGGTCTGAAGATGAAAGTCAAGATCAAGAGACTAGGATATTACTGGCCTTTGATGATCACAGACTACATGGATATAACTAGGATATGCCACCAATGTCAGGTGCGCGGTGTGGTCCTACACCAACCACCCAACATTCTACATCTTACATTGGCCTTATGGCCATTCGAGTGTTGGGGTATCGACATAGTGAGTCCGATCGATCCTCTTTCTTCCAAGGGTCAGCGGTTCATTCTAGCTGCTACCACTACTTTTCCAAGTTGGCGGAGGCAATCACACTTAGAGAGGTCACAGCTCAGCATATGCTCCAATTTTTTAGGAACCATATCGTATGTAGGTTTGGCTCTATGAATTATATCGATAAATGGCATTCAAGAGCACTAAAATTAATATCTTTTCTCAAAGACACAACATAGATTGAAGATATTCCACCATCTATTACTCGAGGCCAAATGGCTTAGTAGAAGCCTCCAATAAAACTCTCATCCAAATATTAAAGAAGACACTCGACGATAACAATCAACAATGATATGAGCAGTTAGTTGAAGATTTGTCGGCTTACCGCACCACATTCATGACTCCAACCCAATCTAACCCTTTATCCTTAGTGTATGGATCTGAAGCAGTTCTACCTTTAGAAGTCCAGCTCCCATCATTAAGGATAGTTGTGAGTAGTAAGATCATAATGAAACAGAATGCTAGGTTGCAGTTAGAAGAGCTTGAAGGTTTGGAGGAGAGATGCCTCTAGGTATGCCATAACCTTGAGTTGTATAAATCTAAAATGATTCAAGCTCATAACAAGTTGGTTCGCCCTAGATCTTTTCTAGTAGGAGAGCTTGTTTTAGTTCTAAGGAGACCAATTATTGCCCATCAAAAGGTGGGAGAAAAGTTTGAACCTACTTGGGAAGGCCCTTTCTAAAAAAGGCCTACCAAGAGATCCATCGCTTATAAATTGTAAGGGAAAATGCTCTATGCTTCCAATCAATGGGCTCTACCTAAAAAAAATATTATCCATAAATCTTGTTTGAAAATAATTATCAATAAAACTTCTCTTCATTTTAAATTCCATCTCTTCATAGTTGTTTAGAAATATTTTGCTTGAATCTACCACGATGTGTTTAGGTGTAAGAGAACCCAAGCAGCATCTTATTCCATCTTTCACAACACAAACACATATGCATATTTTTTGTCTTAAGCTACTTTGATGTGGGAGAAAGCCCCCTGTGGCACTCACTTATTAGCTGCTCTAGGTCTGGCTAACATGCTACCTTGCTAGTGTGTACCCTAGTGGTCCCTTGTTCAGAAAGATGTAAGTCTGCTACACTTTCTTTCTTGACTTGACCATTGCACATCGATGAGTGCCATGTCAGTTTGGTAGGCCTTACTGTGCAGTCGGTAAGCTACCCTCATGTTGGCTCCATTTAAAAGGATGTAAGTCTGCAATGCCTTCTTCTTAAATTGACCATCATAATTTGACTTAGTTGAGAATATATGACAAACACATAAACACATATCTTTTATCTCAGGCTATTTTGATGTAGGAGCAAGCCCCTTGTGACACTCACTCATTAGCTGCTCTAGGTCTGGATGACATACTACATTGCTAGTGTGTCACCCTAGTGGTCCCTTATTCAAGAATATGTAAGCCTGCTATGCTTTCTTTCCTGATTTCACTATTTTACACCGATGAGCACCTTATTAGTTTGGTAGGCCTTACCACGAAGCCAGTAACCTACCTCACGGTGGCTTCATTTGAGAGGATGTAAGTTTGCTATGCATTCTTCTTAAACCATTGAATTTTGACTTGGTCGAGTATATTTGAGGATTAGGGTAAGTCCCACGGAGGCTCCTTTCCTATTGACTATTTCAAGTCTGGGTTTAATCCTTATGCAGGACTCCCCACTTGGTAGTCGCCCTTGGTCGGATAGCACCTATTGAGCCAAAGATAGACTATCCCGATAATCAGTTCCGCTTTAGAGAGATGTAAGTCTACACACCTTCTTTCTAAATTTGCACCTTGTAGCACCTTAGTTGGTTATCACCATCAAGGCGATCCACCCTGGATACACCACTCTAGGCGGTAAGATTGCTACACTTTTCTCCTTGAGTTAGCCAGTATACCTATAAGCTTTCTTTTACAGGGTTCTGGATAACGCCCCTAGTGGCACATCCTCTGTGGGTACTCTATTTGGATCACGTCCTTAAAGACCCCATCTAGACACTACCCCGATTACTCTTGGATTGGACAATCCCCCTTTCCTAGTATCCACCACTGTGGTTGGAGAATTTGTCTCGCGGATATGCAGATTCTCCCTTGGTCCAGTAAGTCTGAGATAGGACTAGACTGATATGAGCTCCTTCTCAGTGTGGTCCCTCGCACACCAACAGTGTCCGAACATAATAAATAAAACATATATATATATCTTCGCTTGTGGATTAGGAAAAAACCCCCCAAAGGTACATTTTCCCAAGCAAGCATGCTATCTTTAGGGTACTGTCCGCAAAACTTTTTATAAGAATCACCTCACTACTTTTGAGTTGAGATAAGTCCCCGGGTTGGCACTCTCTCAGTAGTCACCCTTAGGTTGGGTTTGACTTTTTGTGCCACCAATGAGTCACCCCGATGGTCATCCTTGCCATGGGAGATATAAGTCTATCACGCATTCTCTCCAGCACGACCGTCGCACACTGACGGACAGCCTTAGGTTGGTTTTATTTGTTGTGCTATCAACCAATCACCCCAGTGGTTCCATGTTTAAGAAGTTATAAGACTACAAGCTATCTTCCTAACTTGACCATTGCACATCGAAAGACACCCCTTAGGTTGGTTAGTTCTACCTCACGGCTGGTAGACTATCCCTTTGGATTTGCAAATCTAAGACAGGACTAGGTAGATATTAGACTCTTCTTAGTGGATCCATTACACACTGACAGGGTTCATCTTAACATATAAATTAAATTAATTCTAACTATTCTTGAGTCGATGTGAGTTCACAACGGCATTCACTCAAATAGCACCTTAGGTCGGGTTTAATTTATTGTACTTTCAACCGATCACCCCAGTGGTTCCTTGTTCAGGAAGATGTAATCTACAAGCTTTCCTCCTAACTTGACCATTGCACACCAAAAGGCATCCCTCAGGTTGGTTAGTCCTACTTGATGACTGGTAGACTATCCCTTTAGATTTGTAAATCTAAGACAAGTCTAGGCTGATATTAGCCCCTTCTTAGTGGATCAATCACACACCGATAGGGTCCATTTTATCTGATTCACCATCCTCCCTCCAGTTGAGTCCGATTCAATCCATATATTGAATCTACTCATCCCTAGCGGATATGAGCTCATATCTCCAACAAATGTGCCCTCAAAATTAGATCTATCCTCTCCCTGGAACCTTGAAACATAAGTCAACAAATCAAATTAAATTCTCATCCCTGGATTCCCCACCAATTAAATTAAACTAATTACTTCCCCAGATGCAAATCATATCCTCTCCTAGTAGAGCCTAGTTAAATCCCTATCCCTAGTGGATGATCTGAACCTGTTTCCCTAGTGGAAGGTTCATGCACTCACCCCTATCAGATGTTTTCTTCTTGAATCTTATTCAATTAAACTTTTATCCTCTATGGATAACCTGAACCTACTTTCCTAGTGGAAAGTTCACATGCTTGATCGCTCAGTGGATCCTTCCCTTCCTCTCTTATGCTCTTGGCATAAGTTGAGTTACATTACTAAGATCTTGATTCATACATCTTAGATTTCAGAGTAGATTATATTTGTTAGTGGTTGCAATCCATCAGACGTTGTTGATCATCTCGGTCAACACCAATAGGTGTAGTGCACCTAGTCAGTTACACCACAACTATTGAGCGCCCTTTCTTAACCTCACTTTTTGGAGTGAGCTCTCAACTTTCTCATCATAGATTTAGGACTCTTGTAGACACTAAGAGTTTCTTAGCCTTAAGACACTTCTAGCGATTAGGTGAACACTTAACCTAAGCCCAGAGACTTAGAAGAGTTAGCCATAGTAAGAGGTTATTGCTTAGGGATTTAGGAAGACTTGCCTATCATATTGCCTTAAACCCAATCTTTGGTTCCTTCTTCCAAACCAAACCTTAAATTCAAATCCAAAATCATAAATTCAATCTCAAATAAAATGATTGAAACCCATGATTAAATTTAAAGTTCAAATTCTTTTCTAAGCCCTTTGATTTTATCTTATGGACTTAGCCATAACCAAATTCAAATCAACCCCAATTCAATTGAATTTCTCAAATATCAAATTAAATCTCAAATCAAAACCCAACCGAGATCATAAATCCAATTGCAACTCCAAATGATTGAAACCCATGATTGAATTCAAACTCCAAAACCCCTTCTAAGCCATATGAACCATATTCATATGCTTAGTCAAAACCTCCTTCAAACCAAATCAAATTTGGTTGATTTCATCATAAATGAATCATTCATTAATTTATATTCACAAATATAAATGAAATCTAAATTCAAACCATTCAAATCAAATCAAGCTAAACCAAAGCAAATCAATTCCCTACTTAAGCTTTTTTGACCTACATCCCTTAATTTGGTCAAATTTGCTTCCAAATCACTCTATACTCAAGTGATTTTCTCATGAATCATTTATATCTTCATTTACATTCACAAATATAAATGAAATATAAATCCAAATGGCCAAAACCAAGCCTAAATCAAATAAAATTTCCAATTTTACCCCTTTAATCCAATTTCAACTTGGCTAAATGATATCCAAATTAACTCAAAACTCATGGATTTCTTCATGATTCAATCATCCCTTCAATCATTATTCCAAATATAAACAGAAACTATAATTGCCAATCCAAACTCAAGTCAACCCAAGACAAGCTCATGTTGACCCCTTTTGACTTGAAATTATCATATGAACCAAAATCCATAGGCTTCAAACCACTTATAATTGGATTTATATTTTCATCCTAAGTCTATATGTGAGTTCATTATACTTGAATCAAGCCATGATCAAGCTAATTGACCCATTTAGGTCCACTTGACCCAAAGTGATCTAAGAGAATTTTTTGAGCAAAGTTCTAATTCAACCCAAATTGGATTGAACTAAGCCCATCCAAATGACATATCATGATCAACAATCACCTTAGGATGATTAACCACCTTGAATTGGGTCAAACAAGTCAAACCTAGCCTTTGACCAAGTCAATCTTTAGCCCAAATGAAACCCAAACTAGCCAAAACCTACCGTATGCCAAATTGATTGAAACCATTGACTCAAACCCACTCATAATCAATGATTGAACATGACCAAGCCCTCACTTGTGAAACACCAAGTTCAATTGGTCATTTGACCTAAGTTGTCCCAAATTAGCCTAAAAAGAAAATGGGTCAAATCATGATTCGATCCAAATTGATTACAACCAATGGCTCAAGTTCATTCCAAATCACTTATTGAACTTAACTAAAGCCATGATTAAGCCCAATTTGATTAATTAGTCAACTTGACCCAACCTAGCCCAAATTGACCTAAAGGGTCAAATTGGCCAAAATCTAAATTAAATTTAAAATAAATCAAACCAAAGCCTGCAATCACCTTCAATTAACCAATTGAACTTGACTCAACACCTAACCCAATTTGGTCAAATTGGTCAACTTATTTGACCCTTTTGAATCCAAATGAGTCAAATTCAAACTTATGCCAAATTGATCAAAACTAATTAAACCAAAAAATCTCAAATCATCATATGAACCAAGTTTGGTTTGACCCATTTTGACCAATTGGTTAACCCAACCAAACTTAACCCAAATAAGCCTATTTTAACCATATGAAGCCAAATCACCAAAACCACTTTATGAAACCTCTGGGCGGCCTAACCCAAATGGACCCTAGGTCAACTTCAAATCATCTTAAGTCCATGTGGGACCCAACCCAAGGAGATTAAACAATGGGCACCCTCTCTTTACATTGGATTCTTACTTTAAATGGCAAAGTCCTCTTTGCCTCCCCATGGAAACCATCAAAGTTCCAAATAATGTATTCTTAAGACTCCTTATCCCAACCTAAGCCACCTAGCATCTTCAATGGACCAAGGGAAGCAAGCCAAGCCACTCCCTCTCATGGCTAAACACCCCATGGGCAAAGGCAAGATCAATCTCATACAATCTCCTGATATCAAGCCCTGAGAGTCCTGCCACCACTTCCTCCACACTTGGCATGCCATGTTAAGCTGACGGCGACCATTCCAATGACTTGACGATGGCCAATCGATGGATTTTTAGGCATCAATCCTGCTCATCCATCATGAGCAATTGAGGGGTATAACCCCCTCAATTTGAGCAAAAAATGCAACCATTCGTACTCTTTGAGTTTCCTAAGCCATTTAAAAACACCCAGAGCTTCCTAGAGCATCCCAAGCCTCCCTCAATCAGCTATTGTTCTCTGTGTGTGAAAGTCTAAATAAGACACGACCTTCCCGATCAATACTCCCCCTCTACTTGATCAAACACAAATTTCTTGCACCCACACCATCCTCTTACTTCATCAAGCTAATCATCTCCAAGCCTTCCCGAGCACCAGAGATTGGAGTTCGATTAAATGAAGCCTTTACACACGTGGTTTGGTAAACCAAGCACTCTACCCCAAATCAAGCTCAAAGCTTCTCAACAGCCTCCTCAGTAGGCAAAGCTACCTCCATCAATCCACCGCCTGGCATTAGCTCCGATGATGTAATTTTACAAACTGAGCCTTGCATGAAAAATTGCTTTATCTTTTGTGAAGTAAATTCAAACGTCATGACTTTTTAGTTGTTGGATGTGTGCGTCTCCCCTCTTCGAAGGTGTGGGATGAATTTGGAGGCAATCCAAGCTCAGGTAAGCTCGAATCGAACGGGGAAAGTTGGACGACATCCATTTTTGACTGCTCGCAAATGGGATAGATCATGAGTCATCCGTTTCAAATGATTGGAACGAATATCTCTAATTAGATCTCATGTTAGATCCTTTGTTTTTTTGCCTAAACCACGAATCTGATCATCACCGTCTGATCCTAGGATGGACGATCCTTAGAGTTAGCGCATCAACCACAATTTGAGTCAGCGATGGATGTGATAACTTAAATAGCTAATCCCATCGTACCACGTGAAAAATGCACCGCGTAAGCCGCCACATGGCCCGATGGGATTAAGGCTTTTATAAGGCTTAATTAATTCATTTTTAAGGCTAAAACTTTCTGAAATCATAACTAATTGTAAACAAATCTAAAAAAATACCAACTTAGGCTCATTTTGAATATATTTTAGAGTAGAGTCTAGGAAAATTATTATTAATTAATTTTGAATGGCGATTTTGGCTTAATTAAGGTTTAATTAAAAATTTATTTAGCTTAATTATCCCTTAATTAATCACCTAATTAATCTCAAAATTTTTGTCGATGTTTAGGGGGATGACCTCTGCCTCCCATATTTTTCTGAAATTTTATTGGTTGTTTAATTAAGAAAATCAATAGATTAGGCCTTAATCATTTTCTTAATTTAATTAGTGATAATTAGTAAATGAACATTGACTTAATTAATTTAAGCCTAATTACCTCTATCAGTAAGGAAACTTTGGGAATGTGATTGGAATATTTTCCTAATTCATTCTATAAGTTTTCTTCACTTTTAATTTGATTAATTAATGATTAGTGAGGTAATTAGTACTTATTAATTAATTAACCCTCAAGATAAAATCGAGCCTAAAAGATCAAATATGGGACTTAGGAATTGAGATTATGGCTTCTTTCTTGATATCTTTCCTTTAGCTAATTCCATTAATTGAATATGCTTCATGCTTAATCAAATGAATTAATGAGCTAAATTAGCTCAATCTAAAATCCGCTTCACATCTAATCACCTTTAATCAATCTTGGGTAGCTCTTTGGGTGTTCAATAACCTAAAGAGAGAGCTAATGAAATTATGGTTAGCTCACATGTGTGAGAAAACCATAAAAGTAGTTAAGTGAGATCCTTTAAGCCTAATTAACTATTAATCATGAGTCAATTGCATCAGACCACTTTCATTTCTTAGTAGCATTACTAATTTACTTTTCATGTGGTTGCATATCATGTTGGCTCATTATTAATTAGTTAATTAACTTAAGGTGATGAAGGTAAAGGTTAATTAATTGACTCAATTCATATCTAACCTAATTATTCTTCATTAAACTAAATTAATTCACAGATGGGAGATGAGATTAGATTAACAAACCTCTTTCATATTTCTTAAATCAAATCAAACATGAAAATGAAATGATATTAAAGAACATTAGTTTATTTTAAATAATCTTATTTAGTTTGATTGTCCTTGGGACTTAATTTGAATGAAATCGCATGCATGTGTTGTTTTATTTTCTTCCAATCATGCTAAATGTTGTATGCCATATGATTCATGCATCCATCCCTTTTAAAATTAATTAAATAAAATGATTTCCTTTATGTCAATTTACATGTGTTGGCTTAATTAAAAATATGTGTGGCTAGTATCACTATTAAATCTTAAATATATTTTCAAAAGTTTATTAATTAATATATATATATATATATATATATATATATATACATACACATAAATGCAAGTGAATATAAATTTAGTGTATGAAATAGAGTCTCTTCTTTACATTCATGTGTTGATTTAAGTAAGTAAGAATGTTAGCGGTATATTAGTCTAGACATCCTAGGGACACACAACTTTAAGTAGTCCTAAGGAGGTTCCTACCTCTTTTCCTTAGTGTATAAATAATGACGTGCTACTTGATTTCATTCTTATGCATTTGGATGTTAGAATTTAGATAGAGCTTTAATTCATTTACAAAAAATAAATCAATCAAATCAAAATATAATTTTTGCATGGTTTTATATTCTTGTAGTTATTTATACATCCATTGGTATCGAAGAATAGGGTATATTAGCTGGACATTTTAGGGATGCACGACTTTAAGTAGCACCAAGGAGGTTCCTACCTCATTCCCTTGGTGCAGAACAATGGCGACGTACTCGCTTAAAACTTTTATACATATGGATGCGTACTTAACTAATGAATGAAAACACTCTTTTTCTATTAAAAGACATGCATTCATACATTGTTTATTTGGTTGAGTTGATTGGTCATGTGATTTAAGGTTATTTCCTTATGCTTTTGCATAAGAATTTAGATATAGCTTTATATTAATATGACAAAATCATTCAACCAAATGAAATATTAATTACAAATATATTTACTCACATTCATCATTTAAGTGTGCTAAGATACAAATTGCATGTATAGCTATACTTAGGATTTAATCATATGCATCATATACATGATGGAAAGAAATGAATAAAAAAGTGTTTTATGATAGTAATTCATTCCAACTAACCTTAAGATGCCTTTCTTATTGAATAAGTTTATTTAAAGTGAACCTAAACTAAGGATTAATTAAAATATGTAATAAGTCATTCACTAAAGATAATTGATTAATTAATTTTCTTTAGATGTGACTTAAGGTAGAATAAAAGAGGTACTCTCTTTCTTTCTCTTCACAACATTTAGTTATTATGTGGGTCAAATAAAATAAAAGAAAACATTAAGTAAAATTTACAAATTAAATTAAACCATTTAAAGTGAAACCACCCTTAATAATTAAATGTCCTTCATACTTAGAGAATGCTAACTCTAAAGCCTAGTTAGGACATACCACACAAGCCTTAACACACACATTAGATTAAGTCACCACTTCTAGCTTTATGTTAGGGGTATGGTTTGATATATGTTTTGTTTTATGATGTATATTCTAAACTAGATGTTAGGTGTATGTGTATGTTAGGTGATTAGCCTAATCAAATTTTATATAGGAAATTATGCTTAAGGGGTGCTTAAATTAAACATAAATGTTTTGTTGTGCAAGTTGCTTAACCCCTAAGCATAATCTACATTAGAAAAGGTGGACTTGGCTACCCAGGTGTAGGGTGCTAAATCCAAATTATTTATATAACTGCTTAGATTGTATGGTGTGTTCAACTAACACTTACTTTGTAGGTGTCGTTAGATTTACTTTTCCTATTTTTAATGTAATTTTGCATTAGGAATTAGGATTAGTGATATAGGAGCTTAGGATAAATATTAGTTACAAGACCAAGTCTTATGTACTATGTGATCCTATGGAGCTTGCCTAATTAAATGAAAGAAGGAAATGAAGGAAAGAATGAGCTTTGAAGATTTGAAGACCCCTCATAGATCCCATTCCTTTATTGTAATTAAATTGTATTTATTCTTTCATTGTACCGAGTTGTATAAGGGTAGACCTCGGCTACCCATTTCTTTTTCGGGTTGTACGGTGGTACCCGACCACACCGACCTCTTATTCTTTTGCCTTAGCTTTATAAAATTGTTTGATATTTTGTTTAGCTTGTGTATTAGAAAAACCATGTCTCTTCATAGTTTATTTATGATTGGTGATTGTTGTATGGCCTGGATGCGATTAGGTAGAGAAAATTAACTTTTCACAATTAACAACTCATAACTAAATTTTCTAAGACAAACTCATGACCTCACTTAAAGCCTAGGAATTAAATAAAGATAATAAAATATTTAGAAACCCCTTAGCTGAATGTTGAATACTTAATATCATGCATGTCATTTTATTTCACTCTTTCTAAGAGAGGGTTTTCATCTTTTCCAGATAAAGTAGAGCTTAACCTTTGAGAGCTTATGATGGAAAAACACCTCTTTCTCTTTTGATTTAGCCCATAATCAACTTCATCATACATTTAGGCATGGAAACTTTTATAGCCTATGTCAAAATAAATAGTCAAAATCAAATAAAATTTGATAAGAATTATATTAGACTAAGTCATTATTCATATCACTCATGCTCTAGTCTCTTAGGGAGTGGGTTTAAGGACTGTAGTTTCTTGTAAAATCATAAGACTTGCCTACATGATTTTAAATCGTAGGAGGATTTAGTTGGCTATCACTCCAAGTAGTTATAAGTCCAACAGTTGGGTGGAGTGGAGGTAAATAATATACCCACTTTTGTCTTAGATTTAGGCCATGCTTTGGCCCTCGCCAAAGCTCCCTAGATTTAGGATATGTGGTTGTTGTTTCCCTTTGAGGCTACAAGGATAAATCCTCATCTCTTATGCATTTTCACAATCTTGTATTGTGAAATTATAAGTCCTAAATTTCTAATAAGATTTCAACTCAAATATATCATTCTCCATAATTTCAAATATATAAAGTCCAACTATAGGATAGTCTAGGATGCTCACTCAGCTTCTTAGTATCATGAGCATCCCCTACTTATCTCCTCTTAGCTTCAATAATAAGTCTTTACTTCCGATCTATCTCATTTGAACTTCCAAATATAATTAATTTATTGATAATCCTATCTTTGAATTATTTAGAAACATTGCCTACTTTAATCGAGTATTACTAAGGAATTTACCTTCCTTAGGATGTAATTAACTATGGGGGCTTGCTCCCATAGAGAACTATAAAACCCAATTTAAATAAACCCAACTTTATTCATCCATGTAAAGTTGGGAAAAAAATCTTCGGTACATTCAAAAACCCATCATGCCTTAAGAGTCCTTATTAGATGATTAGGTCCATCACAGGGCAATGATTTCTTTCTTTCGAGATAGAACATTATTCCTTGAAGTCTGTTGATCTCATTTTTAGAATGAGCTCTCAACTCCTCCATCTTTGACATTAGACTCCTCTTAGACTTTAAGAGTTTCTTAGTCTTAAGACACATCTAGTGATTAGGTGGACACCCAAACCTGGCCCTAGAAGATTTAGAAGAGTTAGCCATAGGAATATGTCATGCCTTAGGGGTGTTAGGAAAATCTCCTACCATTAGCTTAAACCATTCCTCACCTTCCTTCTTTCAAGTCAAACTCAAAATCAATCTTAATTGATTTTCTCCAAATTCAAATAAACTCCATATGATTGAAATCCATGATTGAAACCCATGATCAAAATCCAACAAAATTCTTAAGTCCAAATTTTGCCTAAGTCCTTAATCCTTTCTTAAGGACTTAACCAAAATCATGATCCAAACCAATTCAAACCTTTGAGATTTTCTAATAATCCTTTTATATTCTCATTTATATTCACATACATAGATGAAATATAAATTCAAACCAATCAAATCAAATTCAATATTCAAAATCAATTTATGAAATTTTCCTTAAATCCTTTAAATTCCCTTTAATGTATTTAACCAAAATCCTAATCAAACCTATTCAAATCCTTGGGATTTTCTCAAAACTCTTTTATATTCTCATTTATATACACATATAAATGAAATATAAATATAAATCAATCAAATCCAATTCAAAATTAAATTCTAATTTAAAATTTCCTTTAATGGATTTAAACTAAATCATGATCAAACATTCAAAATCATGGAATTTTCTCATATTCATTTATATACTCATTTATATTCACATGTATAAATGAAATATAAATATAAATCAATCAAACCAAATTCAAAAATTCAAACTCCAAGGTTTTCCTAAATCCCTTAAATCTTTCTTAATGGACTTAGCCCAAATCATGATTAAACCACTTCAAATCCTTGAAATTTTGTCATGTTCAATTTATATTCTCATTTATATTCACATATATAAATGAAATATAAATTCAAACAATCAAAACCAATTCCAAAATCAAACCCAAATCAACTCAAAATCCAATCTAAGTCTTTCAAGTCAAAATCTTGAACTTAGCCAAATAATTCCAAATCAAGTCAAATCCTTGATTTTCTCTCATGCTTCAATCAACTACATTCATGAGATCATATATAAATCCAAACTTCAATCACTCAATTAAACCTAATTCAAAAAATCAAATCCAAAACCCTTTCATATTTTTCCTTTGAATATGAAATTTTCAAATGGATCAAAACCCATTTGACTCCTACTTATAAATGGATTTATATTTCAATAATGAGACCATATACAAGATCAGCCAACTTCAAATCAAGCTTTGACCAAGCCATTTGAGCCACTTAGGCTCATTTGACCCAAAGTGACCTAAAGTACCTTTATGAGCCAAATTTTGATCCTAACCAAATTGGTTTGAACCAAACTCATATTTGCCTCTCACCATGATCAACAATCATCATGTGATGATCAATAATCAAATTGAGTCAAACAAGTCAAACCTATGGGTTGACCAAGTCAACATTTAACTTAAAATGAAACCTTACATAGCCAAACTCCACCATAGGCCAAATTGATTGAAACCATTGATCTAAGTTCACTCATAACTTATGTTTGAGCTTCACCAAGCCAACATTTGAGCCTAACTTGCCCAATTGGCCCACTTGACCCAAGTTGACCCATTTACCTAAAGGGTCAAAATATGTCAAAACGATCTAAGCCAAATTGATTGATCAAATGGGTCAAGTCCATTCCAAATCACTTATGGAACTTGACAAAGCCTCATTAACTAGACCTTCCAACCTTAGACCCAACATGACCTAAGGGGTCAAGTTGAGCCAAAATTGAACTTAAAATTGATTGGAAACAAAGACACCAATCCACTCCATATGACTAACTTAACCTAAACCTACCCATGACCCACCCCAATAGGTCAACTTGACCCATTTGACGTAATGAAGTCATATGAGCCAAAACTAAATATATACCAAATTGAATCAAACCAAAACTACCAAATATTTCAAATGGTCATATGAACTTGACCCTTAGTTTTACCTAATTTGATCTATTGGTCAATTTGACTATAGTTGACCCATTTTGACCTAAATGGGTCAACATGAGCCAAACCCTATCAAATGGATTCCAAATCTCTTGAAACTTGGCCAAACCTAATTTCTCCACATACCTAATATATCCAATGTGTAAAAATAGAAAAATGATCATTTTACCCCTAGGCCATAGAAAAATTTTAGCCTAATCCATGGATAATTTTGTCATACCCTCTTGACATTCACTTGAGGTTTTCCTAAAAGCTCAAGGGGACCTAGGGCAGAGTGGTGCACCCAACCCAATGGGTTTGAGTTAGCCCATTTGGTCCCTAGACCAAACCCAACCCCATGGGTCAAAATTGAATTTTCAAACTCCCTCTCAAGCTTAAATTGAAGCACATGGGAGTTTGGCAATTCACTCCTTAGCTCAAATCGATCATGTGCACACTCCTAACTAATCAAACAACTCTCAGCCTATGATCACTTGGATCAAAATAACATGTCCATTGCCAGCCATCCGATCCTTCAAGGGGGAGATATACTCCCCCTAATTCTCTTCTATTTTGATTCACTCAAGGTCGATTGAAGGATAGGAAGCTAGAGGATCCATTAGAGATTGATCCTAAGCGTCCTAGAGCTCTTCCCATTTTATTTTTCTTAGCTTTTGAACAGTGAAAAATAGGGGAGGTGGAGTGAATTGCCAACTTCTTCCATACTTCATTTCCTTCAAATTTCTCTTGCACACTTCATCTAGGAGCTAAGTTGAGTGCACCTAAGCTTCTATTGGAGTTCCCACAGCAAGGAAGAGTCCAATTGGATCAATGTCAAAGCTTAAGCAAGGAGGAGTTGGTCCATACATTGATCTACTCAACCTTAAGTGCTCATACTCTCAGCAAGGCTTCGTCTCAACCAGATGAAGCTTCTCCAAGAGAATCGAGCACCGATGATCACCTCTGATGAGGTATGGGATTTTTTGACCATTAAACTAAATATGGTATGGAGCTTTGTAAAAGAAATTTTCACCCCATCAATTTTTGAATGTTGGATTTGATGCTCTCTTTTGATAGTGTGGGTTGAGTTTGGTGTGATTACATGCTAGATCAAGCTTGGATATTCTCCTTGATTATGGACGATCTCTATTGATCAAGGGGAAGAACTTGGATGATCTCAGCTATCCACCCACACATTTTAGATGGACGGTTGAGATTATTTAACATGTTTAGATATCCATTTATCCTTTGTAAATGCAGAGATCCTTAGTCATCCAATCTTTTGATGGACGATAAAGGATTAAAATGCGTGCGCCGCCACCGCCACCCATAAAGTGATAACTTAAGTGGCCCCCTCATGGCATGATGCATGTAAAGCACGCTAACCTCTGCCACCACGCATCGCGCCGTGAGCTAGGGATTAGTTAGGAATTATTTAAAATGCTTGATTAATTTCTTATTAATCCAAGGATCTTCAAAATGTATAACTCTTCCTAGAAAATTTAAAATAAAATTCTATGGATAGATAATAAACCTAGAACATTTTAAAATTAATTTTGATGAGTTTTAAATTATGCTTTTTGGGTTTTATTAAAGTCTATTTTGCTAATTACTATTTAATTAGGCCTTTGATTAATCCCAAATTTCTTGGGTAAGTTTTAGGGGATGACTTCTACCTTTCCTAATTTTCTTGAGATTTATTGAAGGCTTGATTAGAGTAATTGCATATAGTTTTCGTAATACCCTTCCTATATAATTAAGCATAATTAGGGTATGATTAGTGATTTTAATTATGATTAGGTTTGATTAAGATCAGATCTAGTAAGTAGGAGGTTTATAGAATAATTTTGGGGTTTTCCCCTAAGCTATTCCCTAAACCCCTCTTCTCTCCTTAATCTTCTTAAGATTAATTCATTAATTATCCCTTACTCAATTTTTTAAAAATTCTAAAGAGTTTCAGAACTTAATTAATCTACTTTGGGTAGATGCTTGGGTTTTAATAGCCTAAGTTCAATTAAAATAAAAATCTAATTCACATGTGTGAAAGGGTATTTTGAGATTATTTAAGCTAAATCCCTTAGCTTAATTTACTCTTAATTGTGAGTCAAATTGCATTAAGCCTTTTCATTATTAGGTGCATCACAAATTTAAATTCCTTGTGGGTTTTATGTTATCTCATTAGCTCATAATTATTTAGTTAATTCTTCTAAGGTGGTGTAGGTAAGGGTTAATTAAGCTACTTAATTCATACCTTAACCTAATCAACACATAAAAATGAATTTAATTGTTTAAAAATTAAAAAAAATATCAAACACATGTGGGAATGGGTTAGGAATAGCAAACTCATCTCACCTTTTTAAAATTAAATCAAACTTCAAACTAAACAAAAAAATCACTTTGAAATTCACTTTGATTTATTCTAAATTTTCTTATTCCATAAGAATGTATTTAGGATTTATGTGAAGTGAGTTTGTTTACATGCTTTCATTACTTTAAATCTTTTCCCAACATGTTAAGTTGTATTCCATGTGATTTCATGCATTCATAATTTTGAAATTCAAATTTTAGATGAAATTATTTGCTTTATGTCAAATTTGCATGTGTTGGCTAAAGTAGAAATATGATTGACTATTATCACTATAAAATCTAAATTATTTTTCAAAATACATAAGTCAAATACTAAATCTGAAAGTACACTACTTATGCCTTAATTATAAGTTTGCATGTGATAGATTATAAAGGTATACTTAGTATAAGTTTCCTTTCTTTCTTATGTTAGCATAATTTTAAATAGGAGTTGGTAAGATGTAGGGTTCATTTGAAAAGAACCCAACACTTACTTAATTTTATACCCTATTCATCCCTATGCTATCACTTAAGAAGGGTTGCCTATACTTGTATGCATAAATTGCATAAACAAAAATGCATCTATTAAAAAACTTTTTACATTTTTCTTTTCTTTCATTTCTTTATATACATGTTTGTATTTAGAAAATGGTATATTAGTTTGGACAATCCCAAGGTTGTGAGACTTTAACTAGCCTAAGTAGGTCTTGTACCTTACACCTTCAGTTAACAATGGCTTATACTCACTTATGCCTTTCTTACTTTCATGTACGTATGTGAAAATTTAGATAAGGAAAACTCTTTCTACTTAAGAAAAATCATGCATATTCAACTTCTAAATTTCCTTAAATTGATTACTTAGCATGCATCATAAAGTGTGTCTAATACTCTCATTTGTATGTATATATATGCTTAGGGTCCATTCATATGCATGTTAGATATGTTGGGAAAAGAAATGAAGTAATATGTGTTATGTGAATTTTGATTCATTTTATTTAATCTTAAAATGCCTTTCTTTTAGAATAGGTTTGTTTAGTGTTCATCTAAACTTAGGATTAATTAAAATATTTAATCAAAATATTCACCTAAATAAAATAAAAATGTGAACCTACTTTAAAAATTACTTAAGGTTAGGAAAAGAAAGATAGGTTCCCTTCTCTTTCCCTCTCTTCATAACTTAGTAATTAATTGTAGGATCCACTTGAGCCAAATCAAAACATAAAATAAAATCAACCCAAAATAATTAAACAACTTAAACGAAACTCTCTAAGTTGAACAAGTTCTTCACACTTAGAAAATTTAAACTTAAAGCCCTAGCTAAGCATACCACACAAGCCTTCAAAGCACACATTAGCCTAAGTTACCACTTTTAGCTTTAGGTTAGGTTGGTGCATGATTTGATGTTATTTTTTGTTTTATGTTATATAATTTATACTGGATGGTAGGGTGTATGCTCATAGAGTGAATGGTAAGACGTTCTTACTCTAATTATTCTTTTATGTAGGGGATTGTTCTTAAGGGGCGCTATCATAAATAAAAATATAAATAATTTTGCTTGCAGATGCTTTATACCCCTATGCATAATCCATAGGCTAGGTGGATTCAGTCACCCATGTGTGGAGTGATAAGTCTAATATACATGCTTGAGATATGTGTGGTTTGCTTTAGCTAACCTTTATTTTGTAGGTGTTAATTAGATTTTCACTTTTCCTTTTCATGTAAAAATTTGGATAATTAGAATTTTGGAATGATTATTATGGGGATTAGGATGAACATTGGTCATAAGAACTTATCTTAAGCACCATGTGAAGCCTTGGAGCATCCACCTTCCAACCATTTAAAGAAGAAAAGAAGAAAAGAAGAAAGAAGAAATAAAGCTTGAAGACCCCCATAATAATGAATTCCTTGCTTAATTGTAATTTAATTCATTTGAAATCCAGGTTGTATAAAGGTAAAGCTTGGTTACCCAATTTGATATTTTGGTTTGTGCGGTGGTGCCTGACCACAATGGCCTTTTATTCTTTTTATGATTAACTTTATAAATTGATTGATAATTTGTTTAGCTTTTGCATTAAGTGCCATGATTTTCCTAGTTTCTTTCTTGCTTTATGTATGGTTTGGATGTAGATTAGGCTCTTTAGAGAAAAATAAATCTTTTATCCAACTTAACAACTCAAAATAAAATTAAACAACTCATAACCTCACTTAAAGCTTAGGTTTAAAATCAAGATAAACGAATTAGCAACCCTTTAACTAGATTTTCTTTATAATATCATGCACAAATACATCTTATTTCACTCTTGATTGGAGGTCTTCCACCTTTGTTAGAGAACCTTGGCTTGACCTGTGAGAGCCATGGTGGAAACTCACCTCCTTCTCATTTTGGCCAATAATATGATTTCCCATGCATTAAGCATATGAATCCTATTAGCTCGAGTCAAAATAATTGTCCAAAATAAAATAAAATAAAATTTGAATTGCATTAGATTTAGGTCATTTGAAGCATGTCCCTTTACATAATCTAGTCTCTTTAGGGAGTGAGTTTAAGGGCTTAGTATCTTTTTAAATAACAACCTATCTATCTTGCATAAGCATAAAGACTTGCCTACATGTATTTAAAATCATTGGATGAGTTAGTTGGCAACTAACCCCAAGCAGTTGTAAGTCCAAGTTGTCGGGTGGTTTATCCTCTCTTGTGGAGGCAAACCAATTACCCATTTTTGACTTAAATTTAGGTTGTGCTTCCATCCCTCGTCGAAGCTCCCTAGATTTAGGTTATGAGGTTGCTTCTCCCCTTTGCAGGCCATAATCATAATTCCTCACCTCATAGGCATTTTCTTAATCTTGTGTTAAAGAATCTTAAGTCTTAAAATTCTAATGAAAATGCAACCCAAACAAACTAAATCAATTTCTAAAATGTAAAGCCCAACTATAGGATAGTTTGAGATGCTTGCTAGGTTTCTATCATGGGAATCTTCTACTAATTTCCCATTTTGGCTTCGATAATAACTTCATCTTTTGATCAATTCCATTTGATCTTCAAATACCAATCGATTGATAGTCCTTCTATTGAAATCTTCAAAGACAATGATCATTTACTTTAATCTAGAGTTTTCCTAAGGGATCATGTCCCTTAGGATGTAATTAACTATAAGGGCTTTCCCCTGTAGGGAACTTAACGAACCCAGTTTAAAATAAATCCTGCTATACTTTTTCCATATAAAGTAGGGGAAGAATCTCCGCATATGCACCATCATCTTAGAGTCCTTATTGGTGATTAGGTCCATTAAATGGTAGTGACTTCTGTCCTTTGAGATAGTACACTATTTCCTTGATGACGTACTCAATCACTTGAATAAGTACATCTGTGGATCTCCGTGGAATCCTAAAGAGACAAATTTTTGTAAGGCTCCTCTTTCTTTTTTTTCACCACATTTGAAAGGCTCTCTTATAGAAATTTTATCACAAAGTCATACCAATCACATCAATAAATACACTCGATCATTGTTTTTTCTTACAAATAAATTATTCCTTTATTTATATTCACAAATATAAATGAAATCCATACTCAAATATTCAAATACAAATCAAATAAATCAAACCAAACCAAAGACCCTTCTTAAGCCATATGGATACCACCATAAGCTTGATCAAATCTTAACCTCAACCCAAAATCAATTGATTTCTTTATAAATCAATTACTCCTTCATTGTATTGATAAATATAAATGAAACCCACCTTCCAATGACCAAAAATAAATCAAACTAAATTGATTCCCTTCTTAGCTCTTTTTACCTATCTCCATAAGCTTGGTAAAATTTACTTTCAAATCACTCCAAAATCAAGTGATTTTCTCATGAATCATTTATATCTTCATTTATATTCCCAAATATAAATAAAATATAAATCCAAATAGTCAAAAACAAATCCAAAATCAAACCAAAACCCAATTCAAGCCTTTGAATCCATTTCCCTAGAATTGGCCAAACCCTATCCAAATCAAGCCAAAATCAATGGATTTTCTATTAAGTTGATCATTCCTTCAATCATCTTTCCAAATATAAATGAAGCCTATAATTATCAAATCAAACTCAAATCAATCCAAGTCAAGCCCAAGTTGGCCCTTTTTAGCTTGAAAATATCAAATGAGCCAAAATTCATTAGACTCTAAATTGATTGCAGATGAATTTATATTTTAGTCCTAGGCTCATATATAAGTTCAACTAAACTTGAATCAAGCCAAAATCAAACTAATTGACCCATTTAGGTCCAGTTTACCAAAAGTGGCCTAAATGACCTTTTGAGCCAAGTTTTAATGCAACCCAAATTGGATTGAACCAAGCCATCCAAACCTCATATCATGATCAACAATCACCCTAGATGCCCAACCACCTTGAATTAGGCCAAACCAAGTCAACTTGGTCCTTTGACAAGTCCTTTAGCCCAAATGAAACTTAAACTAAAAACCCACCATACCAAATTAATTAAAACCATTGATTCACACAAACTCATGATCAATGATTGAACATGACTTGACTCTCAATTGAGCTAAATCAAGCCCAATTGGCCATTTGACCCAAGTTGACCCAAATTATTTAAGGACAAAATGGGTCAAATTAAATTGAATGCAACCAATGGCTCAAGTTCATTTCAAATTGATTATTGAACTTGACCAAAGTCATAATTGAGTAATTTGAATTGATCAACTTGACCCATCTGCAAATTGACCTAAAGGGTCAAGTTGGCCAAAATCAAATTAAATCTAGTTTGATTCAAACCAAAGCGCAATCATTTTAAATTGACCAATTGAACATGAACCAACACAAACAACCCAATATAGTCAATTTGGTCAAATTGGTCAACTTAGCCATTTTACCTATATAAATCCAAATGAGCTAAAATTAAACTTAGGCCAAATTAATTGAAACCACTTGAACTAAAACTATTCAAATCTTCATTTGGACCTAAAAGCCTTGGTTTGAATTTGATCAATTGGTTAACCTAAACATGGCCCAACATAATCCCATTTGACCAAATGAAGTCAAACCCATGAAACCAATAATGACCCATTCGAGGACCAAACCTAAAGTCATGGGTCAATCTCAAATAAAACATTTGGAGCCATTCATGCAAATCCACCATGGATCCTCTCCCTCATGTGGAATTTTGCCAAAAAAGACAAAGTCCACTCTTCCTTTCGCCTTGGCAATAATCAAACTTCCAAATAAGTGATCCTAGCTTCTTAGCCCACCCAGAGGTGGACTTGTCATGGACCAAGGGAGGTGATCACCTCCCTTACAAACCACACCAAGGGATCAAACCAATATATACCCCAAATCAAGCCTTGAACCACCTCCCACTCCTTCCTCCAACAAAACAAAGTGGACTTGATGGCAACCACTGCACTCGATAGTGGGCGGCTAAAAAATGAAAGCAATCTCATTTGTCCAACTCAAAACCAGGGGTATACTCCCTCAATTCAATGGGAAATGTATTAATTATTTTCGTGAGAGCTTGCTACATAAGCCTCCTTGCAATTCCTAAGAAATCCCAAGCTTCCCTCTCGACATTGCTCCTCCCATTAGAAACTAAAATGGGGCACTCAATCGATCCAAGCTCTCATTTGAGGAAACTTTAATTCCTCTTACACACACCTTATGCTATGAGGCCACCCAAATCATTTCCCAAGTTCCCAAGCCATGAGGAAGGACTTTGTACTAAGCTCCAAAATGATAGAACTTCATCCACCCAGGAACATTGGCAGGTCACTCAAAGAGTCTCATCTCAACTAGATGAAGCTATATCCATTGATCCACCATCGATCTTGAGCTCCGGTATTGCTCAAAATATAGAAATAAGAATTTTGGTTAGAGCTATTGAAGAAAATTTGTATGTGAGTTGATCTTCACCGTAGGATGTGTTCAAATTACTTCCCATATGGTGTGGGTTGATTTTGAAGTTCATCAAGCTGGGATTGGATCGAGCATCAATAGTGGATGAATGCTATCGTTCGTCGTTCATGTGAAGAAGGATAATGGGTTATCCATTCCACTTGATTGGAATAGACGGATCTGATTAAATCATGTTAGATCCATCTATTTTTCTCACCTTATACCGTGGATTTGATTTGTGTCGTCCGATCTGAGATCGAATGGCGGAGATCAATATCGCGTCCACCACCAGCTGACTCAACAAGCGGATGTGATAACTTAAATAACCAATCATGCGGTGCCATGTAGAAAGTGCACCACATCAGAACGTCATGTGGCCTTAGCATTAGCTTAATTAGGGTTATTTAATGTGTTTTTAAGGCTAAAACTTCTATAATTCATAACTTATAAAAAATTCAAAAAAATTTAAATAATGGCTCATTTTAAAGTATTTGGAATCCATTAAAATTATTCTTAATTAATTTTGTATAGTAATTTTAGCTTAATTAGAAATTAATTAAAATTTTAATTAGCCTAATTACTACCTAATTAATTAACCAATCAATTTTAAACTTTATGAGAATGTCGAGGGTGATGACCTCTGCCTCCCCTATTTTTCTTGAATTTATTGGTTGATTAATTGGGGGAATTAATTATTTATTTATTTATTACTCTTTTAACTTAATTACATAATAATTAAGCATCTGATCACTAATTAATCAATACATTGGACCCCTTAATCACTGTTGAACAGTGGGGAGACTTAAGGAATTGGATTGAGGCCTCCCTCCTAATTTTTCCACTAATTTTCCCCCTCTTTTCTTAACAAAAACATTAAGTAAAGAGAAATAGATTAATGGCTTGATTAACCTATTTAAAAGGGTAATTGCTTCTGGTTTTCCTTAATTAATCCTTAGGTAGAGCTTTAGGTGTTTAATAACCTAAAAAGAGTTAATGAAATTATAGTTGGCTCACAAGTGTGAGAAAATCATAAAATAATTAAGCGAGTGTCTTAATCTTAATTAATTAATGATTGTGAGCTAATAGCATTAGACCCCTTTTCATTTCATAGGAGCATTACTATTTACTTTTCAATTCATTTGCATATTACATTAGCTCATAATAATTTGATTAATTACCTTGGGTAACATAGGAAATTAATGGTTGATTTAATTCATATCTTAACATAATTAATCCATAAAATCAACTTAATTACCTCTCATTAAATCAAATTAACTCACACATGGGGAATGGAATTAGAATTAGCAAACCATTTCTCACATCTCCTAAATCAAATCAAGCATGAAATTAAAAATGATGTTAAGAAATTTTGGTTTGTTCTAAATGAGCTTATTTAATATGATTGTCCTAAGTTAATTGGATTGAATGAAATCATGTGCTTATGTCCCTTTATTTATTTTTCAATCATATTAAATGTTTTATGTCACTTGATTCATGCATTTATCTCTTGCAAAATTAATTAAATTAATGGTTTCCTTTATGTCAAGCTTGCATGTGTTGATTTAAATTAATATATGCATTATTATCATTACTAAATCCAAATATATTTTCCAAAACTTATAAATGAATGATTATATTTGCTATGAATCGGCTATAAATACATAGGAGATGTATTTGATTATAGCTTAAGTTTATGAAGTGAAGTTTCTTTTCTTTCATTCAAGCATTGAATTGTGTAAGTAAGAATGTTAATGGGTATATAACATGGAAATCCCAGAATCTAGGCTTTAGTTCTTAAGGAGGTCATTTGATTAACTTCGGTTTAAGAAACGATTTTACATTTTATTTCATTATAATGTACTTCAATATTATAGTTTGATAAGACTTTATATACTAATGTTTCAATAAAATAAAAAATAGCTTTTGCATGATTTTCTTTCCTTTATTTATGTATACATACATATGTATTTGAGAAAACCAAATATTTAGACTAGACATCTTATGAGGTTTTAGTTTAAGGTCTTTTAATTAAGGTGATTTACTTAAAACACACAACCAATTACTTCTTTCCAACATGTACCATGCATATGAATACATCTAAACATATATATATATATATATATATATATATATATATATATATATATATATATATATATATATATATATATATATATATATATATATACATATATACATGCAAGTTTAGCACACCTTGATGAATGCTAAGAGATGTTGTTTAACAAAATTTGAATATTTTATGAATGCATATTTTTATTAACTAGAAAAGTGGGACACTTTTATCCATTAATCAAATGCACATTTACATGTATGAAAGATAGAAGTGAGTACGACACCATTGTTTTCTACACCAGAGGTATAAGGTACAAGACCTTCTTGGCTTATCTCATAACCCAGATATCCAGACTAATATACAACATTTCTTAAATACATGTGCATGTATAAAAAGAAAATAAATGGATGAAGAGTCATGCAAAAGATTTTTTGTTTGTTTGTTTGATTTTTCTTATATAATTTTCATGTACAATGTAAGGATCCTTCTTAAGTCATAACTTAGAAGTGTATAGAAATAGATTTAAGCAAGTGTTATGTTCTTTTCAAATGAACTATACACTTTAAATCTTATACAAACCATGTTAAGAAAAGAAGAAAATCACATAACACATTTTATGCTATAATCACATGCAAGCTTATAAGTATTTATAAGTAGCATACCTTCATTTATTATCTTTGATTTATAGGTTTTAAAAATATATATTTTTATTTAATAGTAATAATAATACTCATATTCTTACTTTAGTCAAAACATGCAATTTGACATAAAGGAAACATTTCATTTATTTTGATTTTTAAAAGATATGAATGCATGATTTCATATGGCATACAACATTTAGCATGCTTGAAAAGAAATAAAGTGATGTAAGCATGTAATTTCATTCACCCTAATTAATTTTTAAGGATAATCCTATAAGGTAAGATTACTCAAAGTAAATCAAAATTTCTTAAAGAGATTTTTTTATTTTTTACTTTAAATTTGATTTGACTTAGGAAATGTGAAAATCGTTTGCCAGTTTAACCCATTTCCCCCATGTGTGAGTTAATTTAGTTTAATTTTTAGAACAATTAGATTAATTTTATGTTTTGTTTAGGTTAAGGTGTGAATTAAATCCATTGATTACCCCTTACCTACCACTTTAACAAAACTAACCAAACAATTATGAGCCAACATATGATATGCAACCAAATGTAATTTAAATCAACAATGCATCTAGAAATAAAGGGTCTAATGCAATTGGGTAAATTATTGATTAATTAAGCTAAAGGGTTTAATTAAGTACTTTCATAACCTTCCCACACATGTGGATTGGAAATGATTTTCTCAAATTTACCTTAGGCTTTTGAACACCTAAGGATCTAACCAACAAGAGATTGATTAATTTTAGATTAATTTTAAAAGTTTGATTAAGCTAATTAAGTAGATAATTAGTGGATTAATCCTTAATCATGTTTAGATTAAAGAAGAAGGGGTTAAGAAAATAAGTTAGGAAAAATATCCCAAACTCATTCCATAAACCTCCTTCTTACTTAAATAAAGTTTAATTATGTCAATTAAGGGATTAAATCACTGTTCATAAGCTTAATTACTCTTAATTACATTAGGGGTTAATTAATTAAATATCTTAATTAACTCATTAATAAATTCCAAAAAAATTAAGGGAGGAAGAAGTCATTTCCCTAAATAAGCCTGAGAAATTTAGAATTAATTGAGTAAGCAATCAGTAATTGGGTAATTAATAATTACACCCATTAAGGAAAATCCACTTCAAAATCAATTAGACTTAATTTTATTATTCCTAATTATCTTTAAAATAAATCTTGTCCATATTTTTTTTTGGATTTTTACATTTAGTATGATTTATGAAGTTTCTATGACTAAAGGATAATTAAATAACCTAATTAATTAACTAATCCCGTCAGCATCACGTGGACCGCTGACGCGGCGCACTTTCCACATGGCGTGATGGGATTGGTTATTTAAGTTATCACATCACGCACCATGTTAGCGGTGGCACCATTTTCCCTTTTGTCGATCAAGGATCGGATGTTGATTAAACGTGGTTATAAAGGATTAAATCGATACTTAATGCATTTTAATAGGCGCCCATCAAAACATGTGGGATGGACAACCCATGATTCATCCCTGCATTAGCTGTGGGAGATGGAGGCCATCCTTCCTCCATGGCTTGATCCAAGCTCACTTGAGCTCGCATCAAGCGGAGATTCAACCCACACCATCAAGAGGTGTAGGGAAGAACATTCAATGGTTGAATTTTAATGGGATTATAATTCCTTCACAAAGGACCAAGTATTTTTCAATGGAGTGATTTTGAGCCATACCTCAGAGGCTATCAGCACTTTCAACAGGCGGTAACTTTAAGTAGAGATGAAGCTCGTTGAAAGTTTCAAGCCTCAATTTGAAGTGGATCTTCCAATTGACCAAGCTCCCTCAATGGCTTGTGACTTTGGTGAGGTTCATGTGGCTTGATGACTTGGGATTTACTGGGTGAGCTCGACTTGCTTTCTTGATGGTGCAAGAGTGAGGTTTTGGTTGAGTATTGAGTAAGTTTGAAAATCCTACCTCCCCATTTCTTATGAAGAAAAGAGAGAAAAATTCAAAGGAGCTTGGGAAACTTAGAGAATCTTGCCTTTGATCCTCACGAGCTCAATCAATGCAAGGAAGGTGAGTGGAATGATGGAGTATATCTCCCCACTTGAATCAGATGGGCGAGCTTGCTCTTCCATTTTGATCAATTGATGAGATTGAAAGGGTTGTTTTTGGTTATTAGGACTTCCATGTGCTTGATTTTGGAAGAGAGTGGAGAGAGGAGGTGCACATGTGTTAATGAGTGTGGGAGGTGATCCAAGGAGAATTTTCATTGGAGGTCAGTTTGGCTTGGGTTGGGTCATGACCCAAACCCATTGGTTCATGTGCACCACCTCTTGGTGTCCATATGGTCACTAGAGGAAGCCAAGTGGCCATGAGAAAATTGGCCAAATTCAAGTGAAGGCCATGTTTATGACCCAAGAGTAAAATGGTCATTTGGCCTTGATTTTGATTTAAGCAAATTTGAGATGTTTAAAATAGGTTGGGCCAAATTTCAAGAATTTGGAGTTGATTTGATATGATTTGGCTCAAGTTGACCCATTTAGGTCAAAATGGGTCAACTTGGGTCAAGTTGACCAATTGGTCAAATTGGGTCAAACCAAGGGTTAGGTTAAGTTCATATGACCATTTGGAGTGGTTTGGTATCATTGGTTTGGTTCAATTTGATTTATATTTGGTTTTGGTTCATTTGAATTCACTTAAGTCAAATGGGTCAAGTAGACTTATTTGACCCATTTGACCCAATTTTAGGTCATGGGTTGGTTTAGGTTTGGTTGATCATTTGAAATATTTTGTAGCTTTGTTTCAATCAATTTTGGTTTGGTTTTAATTTCAAGTTGATTTGACCATTAGGTCAAGTTGGGTTCATGATCAATTGGGCTAGGTTGGGTCTAGTTGGATAATTAGAACTTTGGTCAAGTTCAACAAGTGATTTAGAATGAATTTGACCCATTGGTTGCAATAAATTTGGCTTAGATCAAGATTTGACTCATTTTGAATTTTAGGTTAACATGGGTCAACTTGTCAGTGGCCAATTGGGCTAGGTTTGGCTCAATTGATGACTTGGTTAAGTTCAATCATTGATTTAGAAATGATTTAGATCAATGGTTTCAATCAATTTAGCCTATGGTGGATTTTTCCTAGTTTAGGTTTCATTTGGGCTAAGTGTTGACTTGGTCAAAGGTTAGGTTTGACTTTGTTTGACCCATTTGAGTGATTGATCATCTAGATGATTGTTGCTCACAATGTGAGGCTTAGATGCTTAGTTCAATCCAATTTGGGGGTTAGAATTTATCTCAAAAGGTGTTTTAGGTCACTTTGGGTCAAGTGAGCCTAAGTGGTCAATTGACTTGATCAAGGCTTGATTCAAGTTTGGTTGAACTCACATATGGACTTATGATTGAAATATAAATCCAATTGCAAGTGATTTGGAGTCAAATGGGTTTTGATTCATTTGATAATTTCAAGTTCAAAGGATGAACATGAGTTTGATTTGGTTTGATTTGATTTTGGTTTGATGATTGAAGTTTATATTTATATTTGGATTGTGATTGAAGGATTGATTGTTTGAGAGAAAATCAAAGGTTTGGAATTGATTTGAGAATGATTTGGATAAGTTCAAGAATTTGACTTGAAAGTATAGGTTGGATTTAGGTTAGATTTGGATTTGAGTTTTGAATTTTGTTTTAGTTATTTGAATTTATATTTCATTTATATTTGTGAATATAAATGAGAATATAAATGGGTTATAAGAAAATCTTTTGAATTTGATTTGAGCTAAGTCCATAAGATGAAATCAAATTGCTTAGGAAGATTTTGATTTAGAATTGATCATGGATTTCAACCATTTGGATTGATTTGAATGAGAAAATTAGCGAGTTGGAATTAATTTGAGGTTTGATTTGGAATTGATTTGAATTTGAAGTTGGTTTGAATTTGAAGTTGTTTTGAATTTGGAGTTGATTTGAATTTGAAGTTGATTTTGAAGTTGTTGAGTTTGAAGTTGGTTTGAATTTGAAATTTGACTTGAAGGAAGAAGTAAGGATTTGGTTCAAGCTATAGGGTAGGCAAATTTTCCTAATACCTCTAAGGCATGACCTATTCCTATGGCTAACTCTTCTAAGTCTCTAGGGTTAGGTTAAGTGTTCATCTAATCACTAGAAGTGTCTTAAGACTAAGGAACTCTTAATGTCTAAGATGAAGAAGTTGAAAGCTCACTCCAAAAGTGAGGTCAACAATGGGCAATAGGTGTGGTGTGGATAAGGCATACCGTATGTATTGGTGTTGACCGAATGAGCAACAATACCAAATGATCACAAGCACTAACAAAAATGATCTACTCCCAACCCAAGGTGTAGAAGGAATCAAGAGCTTAGTGCAATGTGACTCTCTCATGTCAAATACATAAGAGAGTGAAGGAGGAGTCCACTAGGGATTGGGTATGTGAGCTTTCCACTAGGAGAAACAGGTTCAAGTCATCTACTGAAGGATGAGAGGTTTGATTTAATTTGCATCTCACTAGGGAGAAATTTGATTTGATTTGTTGATTTATGATTTGGTGCTCCACTAGGGATTAAAATGTGAACTCTCCACTAGGGGAGCAAGTTCAAGTCATCCACTGGGGATAAGAGGTTGTGAAATCTAGTGGGGGATTAGAATTAAGGATCCACTAGGGATGAAGATGTGAACTCTCCACTAGGGGAGCAAGTTCAAGTTGATTGGTTCCACTTGGAAACTGAAGGATTTCATCTAGAGCGAGATTGATTTGATTGATTTGATTATTTTGATTATTTGATTTGACTCCACGAGGAGGAGAGTTGAATTTTTTATATTTTAAATTTTTTTTAATTTTGAAATGGACCTTGTCATTTGGATGGATGCATTGAGTAGGGCCATGTTGGCCTTTGCCAGTTTAATCAAGGGTAGTCTACCACATGGACTATCCAACCAAAGGGGTTTCCTTTCGGTGTGCAGTAGCTGTACTAGGAAGAAATCGTAGTAGATTTACATCCTCCAAAGTAGGGATCAGTTGTTGGGGTGATCATTGGTGGGCAGATTGAACCCAACCTTACTATTGAGTGAATGCCTGGGGACTTAAACTCAAAGATAGTCAAAGTTAATTTTATTTTTTAATGGATCCATCATTTTGCAATGGACAATGCGGTAGGACCTTGTTGTCCTTGGTCTACCTTTAATTTACCAATCCAAAGGGATAGTCTACCAACCATAGTAGGACTATCCAACCAAAGGGGTTGCCTTTCGATGCGGTCTATACTAGAAGAAAGTATAGACTTACATCTTCCATAGTAAGATTAAGGGTGATACATTAGGCAATGGATTGAACCAACATAGGTTGACTACTAAGCGATCTTTGTGAATACATTGAGTGATCATGTTGGCCGTCTACTTGATTTACCAATCAGGGTAGTCTAAACCACATAGTACATCAACCAAGGGATTTCCTTTCAATTTATAATGGTCAAGTTGAGAAAGCGTGGAGACTCATCTTTCAAAATAAGGAACCACTTGGGTGATCAGTTTCTTGTGCAACCAACCTAGATAGGAGGAATAGCCTCTCAAAGATAGTCAAGAGATTATTTTGATGTTTGTTGATGGATTCATAAAGAAAGCCTTAGCCAATCATCTTCAAGAGAACTATCAACCAAAGGGGTGTGATTTACTATGGGAATAACAAGAAAGTGACATTAAGGTAACATTTGCTTTCCACCATGAATGTGTTATGCTAAAAGAAGTAGACTTATATCTTCCAAAGTGAAATGGTCATGGCAACCTTGTTTGTGGCAAAATAAATTAAACGACCGAGGTGACTCTGAGGAGAGACTTGAAACTTATCTTAACTCAAGTAGTAGGTAATTCTATAGGGAGTTCTCGACACTACTAAAGATAGGATGCACTTGAGAAAGGGGTGGGGGCTTGAATTCTAATCCATGAGCAAAGATTGTTTGTTTATTTATCATGGGCTTTGTTGTTTTTGAGGATCATCTTAGAAGACCTATCTTAGATTTACTAAACCAGGAGAATATGTGCATCCGAATAAATTTTCCAACAAAGGGTGGCTACTAGGAAAGGGGGGACTCCAATCCAAGTAACCCAGTGTCTAAATGGGGTCGCAAAGGACATGATCCAAGTAGAGTGCCCATAGGGAGAGAGGGGCCACTAAGAGCTTTATCCAAAATCCTGAAGAAGATAGTATCCATAAGTATTCAGTGGCCAACTCAAGGAGAAAGCGTGGGGACTCACATCTGTCATGAGTGGTGTATCCACCGAGTGAGTCACTGTCAGTATAGTGAACATCAACCAACCTAAGTGCTGTCTTTGCAACAATCGACTAGGAAGAAAGCATCGGGACTCACATCCTCTATAGTGGAACTAATTATGGGATAGTTTATCTTGGATCAACAAGTGATATCGATGGGGTGACTCTTGAGTGAATGTACGGGACTTATATCAACTCAAGAGTAGTCAAGAGAAAGATCCTGGGGACTTATCTAAACCTTATATACTCGACCTAGTGTGCATGATGATTAGTTCAAGAAGAAAACACGTGAACTCACATCTTCTTAAATAAGATCAACATAAGATAGCTTACTGATTGCACATCGAGATCTACCAAACTAACAAGGTGCTTGTTGGTTTGTAATGGTCAAGTTAAGAAGAAAGTGTTCACATCATCCAAAGTGACCACTAGGGTGACATACTAGCAAGGTAGCATGTTAACCCGACCTAGAGTAGCTAATGAGTGAGTGCCACAGGGGGCTTGCTCCCACATCAAAATAGCCTGAGATAAAAGATATGTGTTTATTTTTGTTTATGTTTGAGTTTATGTTAAAGAAAGGATGTCTCTTAAGTTCTCTTAAACATATCCTAAAATATGCTAGAGTTGATGAAATGGTGCCATGAATGGTTGATTCCACCAAGAAAGGATGCCACTTGGGTTCTCTCACTAATTATGCTAGTGAAATAGGATGCTCTTGGGTTCTCTCACACATATTCTAGTAGTGCAGAATTGTTTACTTTATGTTCATGTTATGAAAGAGGGATAGGATGCCGCTTGGGTTCTTTTACACCTATCCTAAACACGTCGTGGAGGATTCGCAAATAAGCAGATAACACTTCGAATGAAGAGATGAATTGGAATATAATTTTTTGTTCTTTTGATAATATTTTCAAACATGATTTTATGGGTAATATTTCTTTAAATAGAGCCCATTAATTGGAAGCATCGGTGTTCCCCTTTATAATCAATAAGCTAGTAAGATCCTTGGTAGGCCTTTTCTATGATAAAAGGGCCTTCCCAAGTGGGTTCAAACTTTATCTCCCATCTTTGATGAGCAATATTGGTCTCCTTAGAACTAACAAGCTCTCCTACTTGAAAAGTTCTAGGGTGGACTAGCTTGTTGTGAGCTTGAATCATTTTGGCCTTGTCTGGTTCAGGTTAAACCTTGAACTTTTCATTCTACTCTAGTGATCTTGCTATCCATTGCTATCCTTAGTGATGGGAGTTGAACTTCTAATGGTAGAACTTGGACCCATACACTAAGGAGAATGGGTAGATTGAGTTGGAGTTCATGTGGTGCGGAATGCCCCAAAGCTTCAACTAATTACTTATGCCACTTGTCGTTTGTTGTCATTGAGTATCTTCTTTAGTATCTAGATGAGAGTTTTTATTGAATGCTTCTACTAGGCCATTTTCCAGGTAGTAGATGGTGGAGTATCTCCAATCTATACTATCTTAAGCTTGATCTTGGTGCTTTTGAATGCGTACCATTATCGGATATAATTCATTGAGGCACCGAACTATATACCATATGGTTCTAAAATTGGAACATGTGTTGGTTTGTGACCTCTCTAGTGGGATTACTTACTTGGAAAAGTAATTCGGTGGCACTAAGATGAACCAATGACCCTTGGAAGAAGGAGGATCGACCCACTATGTAGGTACCCCAATACTCAAATGGCCATGAGGTCAATGTAGGATGTAGGATGTAGAATGTTGGGTGGTTGATGTAGGACCACACCGTGTACCTGACATTGGTGGCATCTCTAGCTACATCCATGCACATGTAATCATCGAGGCCGGTAGTATCTAGTCTCTTGATCTTTGCTTTCATCTTGGACGGATTGATGCACTCGCATAGACCTAAATGTACCTCGGTAATGATCTACTTCATTTTTTGTCCAAATAAGCACATTTGATCAAAGATCATCGATACAAGGTGCCATCACGAGCATGAGAGCTCTCATCGATGGGCTTGTGATTTCTTGAGGTAGTTTACCTGTTCAAGTAATCTATGAACAGTTGCCTCCAGTCTAGCTCCTCAACTTTATTAGCAAAGGCAACCTCCCCTTCAAGAGAAAGTCTCTCAATGAGTTCAACATCAATAAGGGATAGGACTTGTCTATTTTGGACTCTTATTGGAATGGACTCATCTTTTGAACATGCCAATTCCTTGGAAAGTTTGGCCAAAGCATCTACTATTGCATTTTCTCCTCGAGGGACCTTGTAGATGGTGACCTCAGGGATTTGGGCCAATAGCTTCATGGTATGCTCGTGGTAGTGACATAGCTTAGATTTTAAAACCTTATAGGACTTGTCGGTTGATGAGAGAATCCCAGATGTTGATGCTTTTGACACACCTTGTAATGGCTAACTCACCGAAAGTCTCATACTCAGCTTTATTGTTGGTGCATAGGTTGAAGAGATAGTATAAGAATCTCATCACATTGTGGTAGTTAAGAGAACTATTCTACCCCCTTTCACGGAAGAGTAGATCATGGTTCTTCTCCTTTATGAAAGGAAGCACACCATCAAAATACATCTCCCAATGGTGATTCTCCCCTAAATTCATGATTTGTTCTTCAAGGAGATTGTTACTAATGGGGAATTAGCAAGTGGTGTGCTCTAAGAAATCCTAGTGCTTGTCCTTTCACCACAGAGGTACAAATGTAATATCAAAAATGTGAGAGAATCATGGACCAATGTGCCAACTATGGATAACATTGATCGTGTCATGAGCTATTATGGATTGATTCTTGAGATCAAGTTCACCTTATGAGAAAGCATATAGTAGTAGCTTTTGGGATGCAAAGATTAAAGCTAGGCAATGTTTCTTAATAGGTGGTAGTTCACTTTAGTAGATCGGGGCTGATGAGGAGGTAGTAGAGCACTCTCCTTCCCTTCGTTGTTGGCTTGGGTCAACAAAGCCTCGAGAGAGTCATCTAATGCAGCAGTGTAGAGGATGAGTGAGTGGCCTTCCTAGGATAAGGCTGCTAGAACTAGCGGATTCACCAAATACTGCTTGATATCTTCAAAGGCATGTTGGCACTTGTCATCCCACTTGAACTTCATCCTTTTTGACAAGTGCTAAAATGGTTTGCATCTCCAATAGGTTGAGATAAAGCATCTTAGATATACTACCATCCTTGGAAAGATCAGTTGAGTTAAACTTTTTAGGAGGTGGCATTTCTAAGATAGCTTTGATCTTTTTTGGATCTATTTCTATTCCTTATGTTGGACAACAAACCCAAGGAACTTTCCGAAGCTACTGAATGCACACTTGGGATTCATTTTGAGGTTTATATTATCTTAATTCAAAACTACTCTCAAGTCAAAGAGATGGTCTTCCTTTTCTTTGACTACTAGATCATCAACATATTATTCAACTTGATGATGAATGAGTTCATTGAAGATGAGTCATGGCCCATTGGTATGTAGCACTAGCATTTTAAGGTGAAAGGCATGACCTTATAACAATAGATTATCGAGGTTTGAGTGTTTCTTTCATCCTCGAGGGCCATCTTGATTTGGTTATAGCGGATGACCCATCCATGAAGGAGAAAGACATGAGATGAGGTGATGTCCACCATTAATTAGTATAGAAGAAAATTCATCCTTAGGACATGCCTTATTTAAGTCCTGAAATCGACACATATGAATTTGTCCATTCTTTTTCTTAGTGACGACAAGCTAACCGGGTAGGGTATTTTTCTTCCTGAAACAACATCAATCGATTTCTTGACTTGATGATGTTGTTCTTCTAATGCATGCATCTAGGAGCTTGCTTGATAGGGTTGGCGTTAGGTCTATTTCTAGTTTGTGGACTACATCGAGATAATAGGCATCTCTTCATAGCTCCATGCAAAGTAGTCCTTAAACTTAATAGCTAACTAAGTCATTGGTTTCTTCTTTTCGGCAATGAATTGATGTATGTTGGCATGGATTTTCTTCTATCCCGAGGTTGATTTCTTTAATTGTCAATTGTTGAATGGATTTCTTCTTCAAATTTTGGAGGTGCATCTTTGATTTGAAATCATGGATCATCGAAGTTTCTAAACATATACTTCCTCATAAGAGTTAGTGTGGTTTGAGAAGAATCTATCATACTGATGATTGGTGACAACTAGCGGTCGTCATCATCATGGACCCACTATAGAATCCTAGTCGATCTTGATTGTGCATCCCCTTGTTATTCCATAGCTTTTTGAAACACTCGACGTGCTTAAATCATGTATAAGGAATCCCTTTCTTTGCAAGATTGAACACAAGATAGTACCAATCAAAAGGTAATTCCATTAATTCTTTATATGAATTATCCTCAAGTTCTACATCAGTTTTGGACTTGAGGATGATGATCCCAATAGAATCTCTTTGACTTGACATTCATGGAAGACTTGGGCTTCCTTAACTACTAAACCTTCAACTTTTTGAGAGGAAAGTGAGGTTAGAGCTAAGGTTCCTAACTGCCTAATAGTTTACATAAACTTGATTGAATACATTCATGCTTTGCTTGGAGCCAGTCTTTGTCCTGTGGCTCAGTCACCTCAATGAAACCCATTGAGAGGGGTTGGTATGCTAATCACATGAGACTCATCCTCCATGGATTCCAAGTCTATGTGAATAGTAGGGGTACTCTGTGAACTGAACATAACCCCTGTTGGGGCTACCAACAGGGTCTTCCACCTCTACGCCTCTATTTTGCCTCTCACTGGTGGAGTCGAGTCATCCCACCCATATGTCCATATGGTGGAACGATCTGTGGGTGGAATGTGATATGTGGCTCTACTTCTTGCTTATAGTCCTTTTCTCCCTCACTTGTATTTTCCTTTTTCTTTTATTTTTCTTTTTCCTTTTCTTTTTCTTCTTTTTTTCTTTTGCATTTGAATTTTGACCAAGTTCATGAGAAAAGGTATTTTGATTTTTAAGGAAGGTAGTAGGTCACATCCTCATATATCTCGACTTCTCTAATTGAAAATAGCTTTTCATCTCTTTTAACATAATATTCAATTCCATCCCTTGAACTTGATGCATGAAGAGGATGGAATCATCTTACAGTATCCAAGGCCTACAAGCAAAATAATGAATGACATATTCAAATCAATTATATATAACTTGGCTTGATCTAGTCACCTATTTAGGTAACACTATGGAACTAAAGCCCTCACCTATTCATTGAATCCTCTCAACATCATCGATCTCCTCGAGTGTAGAGATGTCAATCTTCAAATAGGTCTTTAGACTCATAATGTTCACGATGCACACGGATCACAAGAACCCTAGTCTAAATTTGCCCATATCACTATGATGTAGGGGCGGTTGTGCTCCATGTCCCCTAGAAGGTCTTCATTGGTGAATGTGACTCCCTGGGCTTCTCTTAAATAATGTACCTCCTCTCCAATAGCGGTCAGCTGAGCTAAGCATATCTTTGGATCAAGAAGAGCCTTGATTAATGATTCCCTCATCTCTTTGGATAAGATAAGGGCATCATATAGGCTTAGTTTAGCAACTTTCTTGGGAGTGAGGACATTGTAATCAACTATGGGCTGATCCTCCACAAGCATATCCATGGGTGGAGCATCTTATGGAGGGGCTTCTTGCTCATTAGTACCAATGACTTATTTCCCCTTATCTTGAGGTGTTACCTTAGGAGATAGAACCTTGCCACTATGGAGGTTAACTTTGATGATCTCTTGTGTCAGGGTAGTGGAAGATTACCATCTCACCTTTAGCTTCTCCTAGGACCCTCAATCGATGATTCCAAGTCTAGCTCAAGAGGTGAGCCCGTATTATTCAGAGAAGGAAAGTCCAACTCTGAATCAAAAAGAAGAAGATCGGAGTTATTATAATTATTATTTGGACTTGAAGAGTTTTCTGTAAAAGTAGAATTAGAAAACCCATCGGTGACACATGTAATTCAAACTAGCTTTATTCTTTGATTTCTTGGATTTAGAAGGAGGTACAAAGTAGAAATTTAGTAAAGTAAGTGGGTGAGATATTTGATGCCCCCATCCACTGATACAAGAAGTCTACTACAAGAAGAGCTAGTTGAAGTAGAAGTGTCGGCTGAAGTAGTAGCTGATGGAATGGAGGCTGGGCTCGATGGTTGCCTTTTGGCTATCTCAGTAGTGTAGGCTCTTCTCCTCCCACTTTCCCAAGTTGTCTGTGGTAACTTGCGAACCTTCCTTGATGTTGGGGGTTCGAGCTAGCACCTACAAGAAAAGTTTCTTGATTTTTGAAATAATCTTTTTAGAGGTTGGGATAGAGATATCCCAACCTTCTTTGGTTTTGAGAGGATCACATGTATCCCCAAGGATTACCCTAATGACGGATGGTTGTTCCACTAGATTTTCCTTTGGGATAACTATGGCCTACTTGTAGTTATGCTCAAGCTAGACCTTAAATGTAAAGTAATCCTCCAAACATGGCCTAGCATGTGGTAGGGGTAAAGTTAGGATCATTGCTCTTTCCACTTCCTCCCCTAGGGTTGAAAATCAAGTTTCTTTAAGAGGTTCTTAAAGATTTTCTTTATTACCTCCCTCTTAAATGAATAAGGTTTGTTTAGTTTATCCAAAGAGTAAATGGATGGTAGCTACCTAGTAGCGGGTATGTGTCTTGCTATTGTGAATATGGTGAGGAGAGGAGGCAAGAAGGCCATGGAGGCTCGTGGCGTGTAGGATGGCCTGTGGTAGAAAGGTGGAAGTGACAGTTTGAGCTCGAGGTCTCTCATCTTGATCTCACGGCTGCTTCCCCCTTGTCCAACATTGCTATCCAGCCCTTCTCATAAGCTTTTGGCTTTGGCTTTGTTGATTGATCTTGAAAAGGAAAATGTTTGGCTCTCCTTAGACTAGCCACCTTGTTGATTAGCTTCTCAAATATCTTGATGGTAAAACCTTTGAGCATGAAGATGACTGGGCCATGAATATTCTTTAGCAAAATTTCAATGTCATGCTATTTAGACAGTTGTGGTTCGTATTTCATACTCAAGTTGCGCCATCTGAGAATATAGCCAATGAGGGATTCATCGGGGTGTTGTTGTGCTACAACGAGATTGCCCACAGTCACCATTTGCTAAGCTCCAACAAACCTCTTAATTAAGAGTTGCTCCAACTCAGTAAAAGTTTTCACTAAATTGTTGGGGAGTTTAGCATACCAATCAAAGGCTATGCCTGCTAAACTGCTGATAAAAAGATGGAATAATAATGCATCACTGCCATCTGCATTGCAACAGCAGGCCCTGAAGTGTGCTATGTGCTGACGTGGGTTCCCGCTATCATCAAAGCTCTTGAAAGAAGGTGACACAAAACCCTTAGGATACTGGATAGAATCAAATTCCTCTTGGTAGGGTCTACCCTTTAGAATCCATGATCCTCCTCGGGCTTGCGCCAATGTTTTCTCTCACTTGCTGTTCAACCATGAGTTTTATATCATTTTCTTGTATAGAGATAGTGTCCACTACCTTCCTATAGAAGCTAATGCTGCCTTGTTATACTAGAGGTGAACTCTTAGGCTGATCCAAGACATGCAACAACTTAGGTTGATCGATCTCTAAAAAGATGCAAAACTTTGCTAGCAAATCTTCAAGCCTCTTCCCATTTTGTCAATTTATTCATCCTTCATGAAAGTGAATGAGTGTGTCATCCTATTCAACCGCAACACCTTCTAAACTTTGATCCCAAGGAGGGAACCCTTGGTGTCTATCATATCCATCTCATGAATCTTCCAATAAATCATCTTCATTAGTATTAAACTAACCTTGTCTTCCTCTAGGTCGCACCAAGCATACCCTAGAATTTCCTTCTTCTCGATGAGATGCTAGGCTACGATATCTAGGGAGAAATAACCCAAAGGCACAAATGATAATGGCTAATGGCAACGATAGTTCATGGACGTAAATACATCTAACCTCCCCTACTACTAGAGAGCTAATCTTGTGAGGACTATGCTAACTGGAGGATAGATGCTCATGGTTGTCATCTGTCATGGGTGGAGTGCTACTCTAGGATGATCTATCACCATGGGGGCAACTAAACTATCTCCTCCTCCATTTGCTACCACTATATCCATGATCCGCTATGGTGGTGGTATGATGGCAATGACTACGATGTTCGAGGTTGCCAATTCTCTTCACCAACTCAAGAAGGAGGTCGA
>CM038218.1:58060267-58166404 GCA_021442155.1 Cymbidium sinense | reverse complement strand
TTAGATATTAAATTTAGTTATTATTATTAGTTAGTTATTAGTTAGTTTTATTATTAATTATTTATTTATTAGATTATTAGTTTAGTTATTAAGTTTTATTAGTTATTTAGTTTAGTTTATTTTATTAGTTATTAGTTTAGTTTATTAGTTTATTATTTTAAGTTAATTTATTTTTATTATTATTTATTTATTTAGTTATTAGTTTTTAGTTTTTAATTCTAGTTAGTTTTTTATTTATTAGTTAGTTATTGTTAGTTAGTTATTATTAGTTTGTTATTATTATTAGTTAGTTATTAGTTTATTAGTTTACTATTAGTTATTAGTAGTTATTAGTTTTATTAGTTAGTTATTAATTTAGTTTATAGTTAGTTATTATTAGTTATATTAGTTTAGTTAGTTATTATTATTAGTTATTAGTTAGTTAGTTAGTTAGTTATTATTTGCTAGTTTTTATTATTAGTTTTTTTTTTTTTATTATTTTTAGTTAGTTTTATTAGTTATTAGTTTTAGTTTATTAGTTTTTTATTATTTAGTATAGTTATTATTTAGTTATTAGTTATTTATTTTATTATTAGTTATTAGTTTTTAGTTTAGTTTATAATTATTATTAGTTTTATTACTATGATTATTAGTTTATTAGTTTCTTAGGTATTAGCTTTATTAGTTTTTATTATTAATTTTTTGTTTATTAGTTTTTATTTTTATTGGTCATTTATTATTATTTTTTATTATTACTTTAGTTATTTTATTAATTTATTATTAGTTATTAGTTAGTTAGTTATTTTTATTATCAATTTTTTAGTTTGGTTATTAGTTATTAGTTTATTTAGTTTTTACTAGTTTTATTATTAGTTTATTAGTTTAATTATTATTAGTTAGTTTTAGTTTATTAGTTATTAGGTTTAGTTATTAGTTTAATTAGTTTTATTAGTTAGTTTATTTATTAGTTTATTATTAGTTTATTAGTTATTATTTTAGTTTGTAGTTAGTTATTTAGTTAGTTTTATTAGTTATTAGGTTAGTTATTATTCGTTTAGTTATTTATTAGTTTATTATTTATAGTTATTAGTTATTATTAGTTAGTTTTTAGTTATTAGTTTGGATTATTAGTTAGTTAGTTTTTATTAGTTTATTAGTTTATTAATTTATTATTAGTTTTAGTTAGTTATTAGTTAGTTAGTTTTATTAGTTAGTTTTATGATTTTATTATTAATAGTTTATTAGTTTATTAGTTTATTAGTTCTCAGGTTTATTAGTTATTAGTTTTATTTTAGTTATTATATTTTAGTTTATTAGTTTTGGCTTAGTTTTAATTTTATTAGTTTTATTATTAGTTATTTAGTTAGTTATTAGTTTTATTAGTTTTTGTAGTTGTTATTAGTTTATTAGTTTAGTTATTATTATTATTTTATTATTATTATTATTAGTTTTTAGTTAGTTATTTTTTGTTAGTTGTTAGTTTATTAGTTTAATTATTATTATTTAGTTAGTTATTAGTTTATTAGGTTATTAGTTTAGTTTTTTGGGTTTATTATTAGTTTATTTTTAATTTAGTTAGTTATTAGTTTTTATTAGTTAGTTTATCAGTTATTAGTTTAATTATTAGTTAGTTTATTAGTTTATTAGTTTTATTTGTTTTAATTATTAGTTTAGTTTTATTAGTTTTATTTAGTTATTAGTTTATTAGTTTTTTTTTAGTTAGTTTATTAGTTTATTATTTATTAGTTTAGTTAGCTATTAGTTATTAGGTTTAATTATTATTAGTTAATTATTTAATTAGTTTTTTAGTTTAGTTATTAGGTTTAGTTTAGTTATTAGTTATTATTATTATTAGTTTTATTAGTTTTTTATTTAGTTATTAGTTAGTTTTAGTTTATTAGTTATTAGTTATTAGTTTATTTAGTTATTAGTTTTAGTTTTTTAGTTTAGTTAGTTAGTTTTTTAGTTTAGTTAGTTATTAGTTAGTTAGTTAGTAGTTAGGTTATTTTATTAGTTAGTTTTATTAGTTTTAGTTAGTTTTATTAGTTATTAGGTTTAGTTATTAGTTTATTAGTTAATAGTTTAGTTTAGTTATTAATTATTAGTTTATTAGTTTTTATTAGTTAGTTAGTTTAGTTTTTAGGTTTAGTTTAGTTATTTATTATTAGTTATTAGTTATTAATATTAGTTAGTTTTTTACTTTTTTATTTAGTTTTTATTATTTATTTAGTTTATTAGTTTTTAGTTAGTTTAGTTTTAGTTATTATTATTATTATTAGTTTTAGTTATTAATTTATTTGGTTAATTATTAGTTTAGTTATTAGTTTTTATTACGATATTATTAGTTTTATTATTAGTTTAGTTATTTTATTATTAGTTATTATTTTATTAGTTTTACTAATTTTAGTTTTTAGTTTTATTATTATTTATTAGTTATTATTATTAGTTAGTTTTTTATTTTTTATTAATAGTTATTAATATTAATTATTTGTTATTAGTTTTTATTAGTTTATTATTATTAGTTAGTTTAATTAGTTATTTAGTTTAGTTATTTTAAGTTATTATTAGTTAGTTTTTAGTTTTTAGTTTAGTTTAGTTAGTTATTTAGTTATTAGTTTTAGTTTTAGTTATTTTATTATTTATTTATTAATTAGTTATTAGTTATCAGTTCTTTATTAGTTAGTTTTATTAGTTTTATTAGTTAGCTTTTAGTTATTATTAGTTTATTAGTTAGTTAATTTTTATTAGTTTTATTACTTTAGTTAGTTAGTTAATTTTAGTTATTAGTTTATTTATTTTATTAGTTAGTTTTATTAATTTTTAGTTTATTAGTTATTATTAGTTAAGTTATTAATTTTTATTAGTTATTATTATTAGTTAGGTTATTTTATTAGTTATTAGTTTTAGTTTAATCATATAGTTATTATTTTATGTTATTATTATTAATTAGTTATTTAGTTATTTATTAGTTTTATTATTTAGTTTGTTATTTTATTAGTTATTAGTTTAGCTATTAATTTTAGTTTAAAAAAATTATTAATTTTTTGTTAGTTATTTATTTTATTAGTTTAGTTATTTAGTTTAGTTTTTATTATTGTTAGTTTAGTTAGTTATTTTATTAGTTATTAGTTAGTTTGTCAGTTAGTTTAGTTATTAGTTCAGTTAATTTATTAGTTAGTTTAATTATTAGTTTTAGTTAGTTTATTATTTATTAGTTAGTTTTTATTAGTTTTATTATTTATTTATTAGTTTATTATTTTTAGGTTTATTAGTTAGTTTTTTTTTATTATTTAGTTATTAGTTTATTATTAGTTTGTTAGTTTAGTTATTAGTTATTAGTTATTAGTTTTTATTAGTTAGTTTTATTAGTTATTATTATTAGTTATTAGTTTATTTACTTTTCTTATTTTTTATTAGTTAGTTAGTTAGTTATTTAATTTAGTTTTATTAGTTACAACATTTTTAGTAATTATTTTTAGTTTTTTTAGTTTAGTTTATTAGTTTGTTATTAGTTATTAGTTTAGTTGTTAGTTTATTTATTATTAGTTAGTTTCAGTTTAGTTAGTTATTTATTATTATTTTTTAGTTTTTTTATTATTTAGTTAGTTTAGTTATTAGTTTATTGGTTATTAGTTATTATTAGTTAGTTATTTAGTTTAGTTATCATTATTTACTTTTTATTAGTTATTAGTTAGTTACTTTTTAATTTATTAGTTTAGTTTATTAGTTTTTTAGTTTTTTAGTTTAGTTTAGTTTTTTTAGTTTAGTTTAGTTATTTAGATTTTATTATTAGGATTTTAGTTTTTAGTTAGTTTTAGTTATTAGTTTATTAATTAGGTTTTAGTTTAGTTAGTTTAGTTAGTTAGTTTTATTTTATTAGTTAGTTATTTACTTTAGTTATTAGTTTAGTTAGTTTATTAGTTAGTTTGGTTATTAGTTTTGGTTATTGTTATTATTTATTTTGGTTTTTTTATTAAATTATTTATTTATTTATTTATTATTATTAGGTTTATTAGTATTAGTTAGTTATTATTAGTTAGTTATTATTATTAGTTTATTAGTTTAGTTATTAGTTATTAGTTATTAGTTTTTGTTAGTTAGTTATTAGTTTAGTTATTATTTAAGTTTAGTTAGTTTTAGTTATTAGTTAGCTTTTAGTTTTTATTAGTTATTAGTTAGTTTTATTAGTTATTATTATTATTAGTTATTAGTTCATTTACTTTTATTATTTATTAATAATTAAATAGTTAGTTATTCTATTTAGTTTTATTAGTTATTAGTTTTTTAGTTATTATTATTAGTTTTTTAGTTTAGTTTATTAGTTAATCATTAGTTATTAGTTTAGTTATTAGTTTAGTTATTATTAATTAGTTAGTTTTAGTTTAGTTAGTTATTTATTATTTGTTTTTAGTTTTTTTTTTTATTAGTTAGTTAGTTTAGTTACTAGTTTATTAGTTATTAATTATAATTAATTAGTTATTAAGTTTAGTTATTATTAGTTATTAGTTAGTTAGTTTTTAGTTTATTAATTTAGTTATTATTATTATTTTATTATTAGTTTAGTTATTTTTATTATTATTAGTTATTATTATTATTAGTTTAGTTATTATTAGTTATTTTGGTTTTTTTTAGTTTATTAGTTTTTTAGTTTTGGTTATTAGTTATTATTACTTTACTAATTTTATTAATTATTAGTTTATTATTTATTAGTTATTAGTTATTTAGTTTATTAGTTTAGTATTTATTATTATTTTACTATCAGTTTAGTTATTTTTTAATTATTAGTTATTATTATTATTAGTTTATTTATTATTAGTTATTAGTTTAGTTAGTTATTTAGTTTTAGTTTATTAGTTTTTTAGTTTTAGTTATTATTATTAGTTTATTAGTTAGTTAGTTTAGTTACTATTATTAGGTTTAGTTTATTATTAGTTTTATTTATTAGTTTTATTAGTTCTATTATTATTATTAGTTGTTTTTATTAGTTTTATTAGTTATTAGGTTTTATTAGTTTTAGTTTATTATTTGTTTATTAGTTATTAGTTTCAATTATTTATTATTAGGTATTAATTTTACTAAATTTTTTATTTTATTAGTTATTTATTAGGTTTAGTTTTAGTTTTATTAGTTTATTATTATTATTAGTTATTTATTATAAGTTATTATTAGTTTATTTAGTTATTAGTTTTAGTTTTATTAGTTTTATTAGCTATTATTAGTCTTTTAGTTTAGCTTTTTATTAGTTATTAGTTTAGTTAGTAATTTTTTTTATTTATTAGTTATTATTTATTATTTTGTTTTTATTAGTTTATTTAGTTATTTTTAGTTTTTTAGTTATTAGTTTATTTAGTTATTTTAGTTAATTTTTTCTTAGTTATGTTTAGCTTATTTTATTTGTTTATTAGTTTTATTATTTTAGTTTTTAGTTAGTTATTAGTTATTATTATTATTTAGATTTTAGTTTATTATTATTTTAGTTATTATTAGTTATGTAGTTATTAGATATTATTATTAGTTTTGTTATTAGTTTATTAGTTTAGTTAGTTTAGTTATTAGTTTAGTTATTAGTGTTTTTAGTTTTATTAGTTTTAGTTAGTTATTATTATTATTATTACTTAGTTTTAGTTTAGTTATTAGCTATTAGTTTAGTTAGTATAATTTTTATTATTTTTTTTAGTTATTAGTTTTAATTATTAGTTATTAGTATAGTAGTTAGTTATTAGTATATTGGTTAGTTATTTAGTTATTTATTATTTTTTATTATTTAGTTTATTAGGTTTTATTAGTTATTAGTTAGTTATTTAGTTATTAGTTTATTAGTTAATTAGTTTATTTTTTAGTTATTACTTTATTAGTTTTTAATTATTAGTTAGTTCTTTTAGTTATTAGGTTTAATTATTTGTTTTAGTTTATTTTTTATTATTTGTTTATTAGTTTATTAATTATTATTTAGTTATTTAGTTTTATTATTAGTTAGTTATTATTAGTTTTATTATTTTTTATTAGTTATTAGGTTTAATTTAGTTATTTTGATTTAGTTACTTGTTTATTATTTACTATTAGTTAGTTATTAGTTTTTTAGTTATTAGTTTAGTTTTATTATTAGTTTTAATTAGTTATTAGGTTATATATTTATTAATTATTAGTTAATCATTATTAGTTATTATTAGTTTAGTTTATTTTATTTAGTTTTTTGTTAATTATTATTAGTTTAGTTAGTTTTAGTTTAGTTATTTAGTTATTTAATCATCAATTTTAGTTATTAATTATTATTAGTTATTAGTTATTAGTTAGTTAGTTTAGTTTTTTTTTTTCAATTTTATTAGTTTTTATTAGTTTTTTTAAGTTATTTATTATTAGTTTTTCATTTTTATTAATTATTAGTTAGTTATTTATTATTTAGTTAGTTATTAGTTTATTATTAGTTATTAGTTTAGTTATTATTAGTTAGTTATTATTATTATTATTATTATTATTAGTTTATTAGTTAGTTTATTATTACTAGTTATTTATTAGTTTATTAGTTTATTAGTTTTATTATTAGTTATTAGTATTGTTATTATTAGTTTATTAGTTTTAGTTAGTCATTAGGTTATTAGTTTTAAGTTATTATTAGTTTTTTTAGTTATTAGTTTTATTAGTAAGTTATTATTTAGTTATTATTAGTATTAATTAGTTTTAGTTTTAGTTTGGTTATTATTAGTTTATTATTATTGGTTAATTAGTTTTTTTTTGGTTATTAGTTAGTTTATTTTATTAGTTTTAGTAGTTATTTATTATTATTATTATTATTTTAGTTTTATTTTATTTAGTTAATAAGTTTTAGGTTTATTAGTTAGTTTAATTTTATTAGTTTAATTTTATGCATTATTATTAGTTTATTGGTTATTAGTTATCAATTTTAGGTTTAGTTAATTATTATTAGTTTAGTTTTTTGGGTTTTTCTTAGTTATTAGTTTAGTTTTTTAGTTATTTATTTGGTTATTATTAGTTATTAGTTTAGGTTTTTATTATTAGTTAGTTATTAGTTATTAGTTTAGGTTAGGTTTATTAGTTAGTTATTAGTTATTAGTTTATTATTAGTTTTAGTTATTTAGTTGTTATTTATTAGTTATTATTATTTAGTTATTATTAGTTAGTTTTATTATTAGTTTTAGCTAGTTTAGTTAATTACTAGTTATTTAGTTTATTTATTTTTTAGTTTATTAGTACATTAGTTATTAGTTATTAGTTTTTAGTTTTTAGTTTTTAGTTATTATTTAGTTATTAGTTATTAGTGAGTTATATTTATTATTTTAGTTTTTTAATTATTAATTTTTAGTTATTATTAGCTATTATTTTTTTAGTTATTAGTTATTTAGTTTAGTTTTTATTTATTATTTTATTAGTTTAGTTTATTAGTTTATTAGTTTAGTTAGTTTTATTAGTTATTATTTATTAGTTTATTATTATTATTATTTGTTTTAGTTATTAGTTATTAGTTTAGTTATTTATTAGTTTTATTAGTTATTAGTTATTTTAGTTTTTATTAGTTAATTCATTTAGTTATTATTTAGTTTAGTTATTTATTATTAGTTATTAGTTTTTTAGTTTTTTAGTTTAGTTATTATTATTAGTTTAGTTTATTATTTAATTATTAGTTAGCTTTTTAGTTTAGTAGTTTTTTATTATTAGTTAGTTATTAGTTTATTATTTTTAATTAGTTATTTATTTTGTTTGTCATTATTAGTTATTATTTATTTAGTTTTTAGTTAGCTATTAGGTTTAATTATTTGTTATTTTAGTTAGTTAGTTTATTTAGTTTTGTTAGTTTTTAGTTATTTAGTTTATTATTATTAGTTATTATTAGTTATTATTTATTAGTTAGTTAGTTAGTTAGTTTATTAGTTATTTATTACCTATTAGTTATTAGTTTATAATTTTATTATTAATTTAGTATTTTAGTTATTATTTATTATTTTATTAGGTTTAGTTTAGTTTTTTAGGTTTATTTTATTATTAGTTTTAATTATTTATTAGTTACTTATTAGTTTAGTTTAGTTATTTGTTATTATTAGTTATTAGTATTAGTTATTTAGTTTATTAGTTTATTTATTATTTATTATAGTTATTATTAGTTATTAGTTTTTTAGTTTATTATTTTATTAGTTATTTATTTAGTTAGTTTATTTATTTTATTATTAGTTATTATTTTATTAGTTTTGTTATTAATTTTATATTAGTTAGTTATTTAGTTATTTTATTAGTTTAGTTAGTTTAGTTATTATTATTATTTAGTTTATTAGTTATTAGTTTACTAATTTTAGTTATTAGTTATTAGTTTATTAGTTATTGTTAGTTGTTATTATTTTATTTAGTTATTTAGTTTTATTATTAGTTATTAGTTTATTAGTTTTAGTTAATTTTATTAGTTATTTATTTATTTATTATTATTTAATTATTAATTAGTTTTTATTTCATTATTAGTTTAGTTATTTATTAGTTAGTTTTAGTTATTTTTAGTTTAAGTTTAGTTTTTTAGTATTTTTATTTAGTTATTATTATTAGTTTTATTAGTTTTTATTATTATTTATTAGTTATTCATTTATTATTTATTTATTAGTTAGTTATTATTAGTTTTTTTATTAGTTATTAGTTTAGTTATTATTTAGTTATTATTAGTTTAGTTACTTAGTTGTTTTAGTTAGTTATTAGTTTAGTTTTTTATTATTTGCTTTATTAGTTTTTATTAGTTATTTACGAGTTAGTTAGTTTATTATTTATTTACTTATTTATTTAGTTATTTTATTATTTATTATTAGTTTATTAGCTTTATTAATTTTATCATTAGTATTTAGCTAGTTAGTTAGGTTTTAGGTTTTTTTAGTTATTATTAATTATTAGGTTAAGTTATTAGTTATTAATAATTATTTAGTTATTATTAGTTATTAGTTTATTAGTTTATTAGTTATTTATTAGTTTAGTTAGTTTATTATTAGTTTAGTTTATTAGTTTAGTTTTATTTTTTAGTTATTTAGTTAGTTTTTATTAGGTATTAGTTTATTAGTTTATTAGTTATTAGTTTAGTTATTATTATTATTATTTTAGTTATTAGTTTTTTAGTTTTAGTTTTGTTATTTTATTATTATTAGTTAGGTTTAATTTTATTAGTTTATTATTAGTTAGTTTTTTTAGTTTTAGTTAGTTATTAGTTTTAGTTATTAGTTTAGTTTTTTAGTTATTAATTTAGTTTTATTTAGTTAGTTTAGTTAGTTTATTTTATTAGTTATTTATTTAGTTATTTTTTATTAGTTATTATTAATTATAAGGTTTTACTTATTATGTTTTAGTTTTATTAGTTATTTAATTATTTAGTTATTAGTTTTATTATTAGTTGTTAGTTATTTTTAGTTAGTTATTATTTAGCTTTTAGTTAGTTTTTAGTTTTATTAGTTATTAGGTTTATTAGTTATTATTAGTTTATTATTATTAGTTATTATTAGTTTATTCATTTTGGTATTTAGTTTTTTCTTAATTTTTTATTGGTTATTAATTAGTTTAGTTTTTTATTTTATTATTGGTTTTTGGTTTATTGGTTATTAGTTTTTTGGTTATCTATTTGGTTAGTTAGTTTAGTTAGTTATTGTAGTTATTAGTTTAGATTTTGGTTTATTATTATTATTATTAGTTATTAGTTTATCGGTTTAGTTTTATTAGTTTTATTATTATTATTATTTATTATTTATTAGTTTTTATTTTATTAGTTATTAGTTTTATTAGTTTATTAGTTATTAGTTATTTAGTTTTTATTATTAGTTTTAGTTATTAGTTTATTATTATTATTATTATTTTTATTATTTAGTTATTATTATTATTATTCTTGTTATTATTATTCTTATTATTAGTCAATATTATTATTAGTTAGTTATTTTAGTTAATATTAGTTATTATTATTAGTTTTAGTTATTTTTAGTTATTAGTTTATTTTCTTAGTTAGTTTTAGTATAGTTATTATTTATTATTATTATTAGTTAGTATTTATTAGTTATTTATTTATTAGTTTAGTTATGAGGTTTATTTATTATTATTAGTTATTATTAGTTTATTAATTTTTAGTTTATTAGCTTATTTTAGATATTATTATTAGTTTATTAGGTTATTAGTTTTAGTTTATTGGTATTATTATTTAGTTTTATTAGTTTTTTAGTTCAATTATTATTTTTAGTTTGTTATTAGGTTTAATTAGTTTATTATTTAGCAAGTTATATTAGTTATAAGTTTATTAGTTTATTTTATTAGTTTTATTATTTATTATTTATTAGTTAGTTTATTAGTTATTAGTTAATTTATTATTATTAGTTCTTAGTTTAGTTTATTATTAGTTTTGTAGTTATTTATTATAGTTATTATTAGTTTTTCTTTAGTTTTATTAGTTATTATTATTATTAATTTTATTAGTTATTATTATTATTAGTTTTAGTAATTTTTAGTTATCATTATTATTTAGTTATTAGTTATATTTATTCATTATTATTAGTTTTTATTAGTTATTATTTGTTTATTAGTTTATTAGGTTATTAGTTTATTAGGTTTTAGGTTTAGTTTTGTTATTATTATTAGTTTTTATTAGTTATTAATTATTAGTTATTAGTTATTAGCTTTAGTTTTTAGTTTATTATTATTTAGTTTTAGTAGTTTTTAGTTTATTAGTTTTATTTAGGTTTATTATTTAGTTTATTAGTTTGTTTTATTAGTTTAGTTATTATTAGTTTAGTTTATTATTTTTTTTTAGTTTATTTTATTATTTATTAGTTTTTATAAGTTTTTAATTATTACTTAGTTATTTAGTTATTATTAGTTAGTTATTTATTTAGTTAATATTAGTAATTTATTTATTATTAGTTTATTAGTTATTAGTTTAGTTAATTTAGTTAGTTTTTTATTAGTTTTTAATTACTAGTTGATTATTATTATTATTATTAGGTTTTTAGTTATTAGTTATTAGTCATTAGTTAGTTTTAGTTAGTTTATTAGTTTATTAGTTAGTTCTTTTAGTTATTAGTTATTATTATTATTATTATTATTATTATTATTTAGTTATTAGTTTATTATTTTAGTTATTAGTTAGTTTAGTTTATTAAGTTTTATTAGTTTTATTAGTTATTTAGGTTTTAGTTTAGTTTTTAGTTTAGTTAGATTTTATTTATTTAGTTATTTGTTAGTTTTAGTTAGTTATTAGTTTATTATATTAGTTATTAGTTATTTATTATTATTATTATTAGTTTTAGTTATTATTTTATTCATTATTATTAGTTTAGTTATCATTAGTTAGTTATTTAGTTATTATTAGTTTATTAATTTTATTAGTTATTATTTTATTATTTATTAGTTATTTTATTTATTAGTTTACTTTTTATTATTATTTTTAATTAGTTTAGTTTTTTATTATTATTATTATTATTAGTTTAGTTATTATTAGTTATTAATTTAGTTAGTTATTTTGTTTTAGTTTATTAGTTTATTAGTTATTGTTATTAGTTATTATTAGTTTGTTATTATTTATTATTAGTTAGTTTTATTATTATTAGTTTATTAGTTAGTTTGTTTAGTTATTATTATTAGGTTTAGTTTATTATTATTAGTTTTATTATTATTATTAGTTATTATTAATAGTTTTATTAGTTTTAGTTCATTAATTATTAATTTTAGTTATTTATTATTAGTTATTAGTTTTATTCAATTTTAGTTTTATTAGTTATTTATAAGATTTAGTTTTAGTTTTATTAGTTTATTATTATTATTAGTTATTTATTATTAGTTATTATTAGTTTATTTAGTTATTAGTTTTACTTTTATTACTTTTATTTATTATTAGTTTTTAGTTCCATTTTTTTATTAGTTTATAAGTTAGTTTATTATTATTTTTATTATTATTATTAGTCTTTAGTTTATTATTAGTTAGTTATTTATTTTATTAGTTAGTTTTAGTTATTAGTTATTATTTTTATTATTATTATTATTATTATTATTATTATTATTATTATTATTATTATTATTATTATTATTAGTATTTATTAGTTAGTTTTATTTTATTTAGTTTAGTTTTTTTAGTTATTATTAGTTTATTAGTTAGTTAGTTTTATTAGTTTTATTAGTTTGTTAGTTTAGTTTAGTTGTTAATTTATTAATTTTATTAGTTAGTTTTTAGTTTATTATTATTAGCTATTATTAGTTTTAATTTATTAGTAATTATTAATTAGGTTATTAGTTTTTATTAATTTTTATTATTAGTTAGTTATAATTATTAGTTAGGTTATTTTATTATTATTTTTTTTTACTTTATTTAGTTTTAGATTTTATTATTAATTAATTATTTAGTTATTTATTAGTTTTATTATTTAGTTTATTATTTTAGTTTATTAATTATTAGTTTAGTTATTAGTTTTAGTTTATTAGTTTAGTTTATTATTTTTAAGTTATTAGTTTTATTAGTTTTATTACATTATTATTAGTTAGTTAGTCTTATTTTATTAGTTTAATATTTTAGTTATTATTTTACTTATTAGATATTAGTTAGTTAGTTTAGTTATTTTTTATATTTATTATTAGTTTAATTATTAGTTATTATTAGTTAGTTAATTATTATTAGGTTTAGTTTATTATTTATTAGTTAGGTTATTAGTTAGTTATTATTTAGTTATTATTAGTTTTATTTAGTTATTATTTATTACTTTTATAAGTTATTTATTAGTTTGTTAGTTATAAGTTTTTATTATTTATTATTATTTAAATATTATTATTTATTAGTTTTTGTTATTAGTTATTTAATTAGTTTTATTATTAGGATTATTTTTTAGTTATTAGTTTTATTAGCTTAGTTCTTTAATTTAGTTATTTATTATTAGTTTAGTTACTTATTTTATTAGTTATTAGTTAGTTAAATATTTAGTTTAGTTATTAGTTTACTTAGTTAGTTATGTTATTAATTTTAGTTATTAATTATTTTTTATTAGTTAGTTTTTTATTAGTTTTATTATTTAAATATTTATTTATTAGTTTATTATTATTAGGTTTATTAGTTATTAGTTAGTTATTTATTATTAGTTAGTTATTAGTTTATTATTTGTTCATTAGTTTAGTTATTAGTTATTAGTTTTTATTAGTTAGTTATTATCTAATTATTAGTTTAATTATTATTTAGGTTTTGTTAGTTTTAGTTATTAGTTAGTTTTTAGTTTTTATTAGTTATTAGTTTATTATTATTATTAGTTATTAGTTTATTCACTTTTATTATTTATAATTTGTCAGTTAGTTTGTTATTTTATTTAGTTTTATCAGTTATTAGTTTTTAGTTATTATTATTAGTTTTTTTAGTTTAGTTTATTAGTTAGTTATTAATTATTAGTTTAGGTATTAGTTTAGTTATTATTAGTTAGTTAGTTTTAGTTTAGTTTATTATTTATTAGTAGTTTTTAGTGTTTTTATTATTGGTTAGTTAGTTTAGTTATTAGTTTATTAGATATTAGTTTAGTTATTATTAGTTTTTAGTTAATTTAGCTATTTAGTTTATTAGTTTATTAGTTATTTAGTTTTTAGTTTTTAGTTTTAGTTATTAGCTTATTATTTTTTTCATTTTATTATTTTTTATTAGTTAGTTTATTTAGTTAGTTCAATTTATTAGTTATTTATTAGTTTATTATTATTAGTTTTAGTTATTAGTTTAGTTTATTAAGTTTATTATTAGTTAGTTATTAGTTTAGTTATTAGTTTTAGTTAATTATTAGTTATTAGTTTTATTAATTTTATTAGTTAGATATTATTTTAGTTAGTTATTAGTTATTTATTTAATTATTATTATTATTATTAATTATTTATTATTATTAGTTAGTTGTTATTAGTTATTAGTTTATTTAGTTAGTTTATTTGTTTTATTTTTAAATTATTAGTTATTAGGTTTAGTTATTAGTTTAGTTTTAGTTATTTTTATTAGTTATTACTTATTATTAGTTTATTGGTTTTAGTTTATTAGTTTTAGTTAGTTTTAGTTAGTTTTATTAGTTATTATAGGTTATTTAGTTTATTTATTTTAGTTAGTTTTTAATTTTTTGGTTTATTATTATTAGTTTTTATTAGTTATGTAGTTATTTATTAGTTATTATTATTAGTTTATTATTAGTTATTTTATTTTATTAGTTTTTATTAGGTTTATTATTAGTTTATTATTATTATTAGCTTTTATTAGGTTTTTATTAGTTAGTTATTTAGTTAGTTATTAGTTTAGTTATTTAGGTTATTACTTTAGTTAGTTATTAGTTATTAGTTATTAATTATTATTTTAGTTATTAGTTTAGTTATTATTAGTTATTTAGTTATTAGTTATTAGTTTATTATTATTAGTTTAGTTTAGTTTTATTATTTTATTATTATTAGTTATTATTAGTTAGTTAGTTAGTTATTAGTTATAGTTATTAGATCAAGTTTAGTTAGTTAGTTTGTTAGTTCTTATTTAGTTATTAGTTAATTATTATTAGTTAGTTTATTATTAATTTTTATTATTAGTAATTAGTTATTAGTTATTAATTATTAATTATCAGTTATTATTAGTTGGTTAGTTTATTAGTTATTAGTTATTAGTTTTATTAATTTTATTAGTTTAGTTGGTTAGTTATTATTTGTTATTAGTTTAGTTTTTTATTAGTAGTTTATTATTATTATGAGTTTAGTTTATTTATTATTAGTTATTAGTTTTTTAGTTAGTTTTTATTAGTTATTGGTTATAATTAGTTATTGATTTATTTATTATTAGTTTTATTAGTTAGTTATTAGTTATTAGTTTATTTTTATTATTAGTTATTAGTTTAGTTATTATTAATTATTTTATTATTAATTTTATTTAGTTTATTTTATTAATTAGTTTTAGTTTATTTTATTTATTATTTAGTTAGTTATTATTTTATTTGTTTAGTTATTTATTTTAATTTATTTTATTATTTTTATTTGTTAGTTATTACTTTAGTTTTATTAGTTTAGATATTTGTTATTTAGTTTATTATTAGTTAGTTTTTTTAGTTTTATTAATTATTAGTTATTATTAGTTTTTAGTTTTAGTTATTAGTTATTAGTTAATTAGTTTTAGTTATTAGTTTATTAGTTTTATTTTATTAGTTATTAGTTATTTAGTTATTATTAGTGTTAGTTATTTAGTTCATCAATTTAGTTATTTATTTAGTTATTAGTTTATTAGTTTATTAGTATAGTTATTATGAGTTATTAGGTTTATTAGTTAGTTATTTTATTATTTTTAGTTATTATTAGTTTATTAATTTTTTATTTGTTTTATCATTTATTAGTTATTATTAGTTATTATTAGTTAGTTATTTTAGTTATAAGTTTTATTAGTTTTATTATTAGTTTGTTATTATTATTAGTTTATTAATTATTAAGTTATTAGTTATTAGTTAGTTATTAGTTATTAGTTTATTAGTTTATTAGTTTATTAGTTATTAGTTATTTTAGTTATTATTATTAGTTATTAGTTATTAGTTTAGTTAGTTTATTAGTTAGTTTTATAGTTTTTATTATTATTATTAGTTTTAGGTTAGTTATTTATATATATTTTATTATTATTATTTATTATATTAATAAATTAATTAGATTTTTAGTTTTATTTTATTATTATTTATTATTATTATTGGTTTAGGTGTTATTAGGTTTATTAGTTATTAGTTTTATTATTAGTTAGTTATTATTATTAGTTAGTTATTTATTATTATTTTTGGTTATTATTTGTTTTTAGTTAGTTATTAGTTTTATTATTATTAGTTTTAGTTAGTTATTATTTATTAGTTATTAGTTATTAATTTTAGTTTAGTTATTATTATTTTATTAGATTATTTATTAGGTTTTAGTTTATTAGTTATTAGTTAGTTATTACTTAGCTTTTAATTTAATATTTATTTAGTTTTAGTTATTTTTATTATTATTATTATTTAGTTATTAGTTTATTATTATTAGTTCTATTAGTTATTATTTAGTTATTATTAGTTTTAGTTATTAGTTATTATTAATTTAGTTATTATTTAGTTATTATTTTATTATTTATTAGTTTTTGTTTAGTTAGTTATTTATTTTTTAGTAATTAGTTATTAGTTAGTTATTTAATTTTTTAGTTTTAGTTTATTTATTTATTTATTTAGTTTTATTAATTTTAGTTTAGTTTTATTAGGCTTATTATTATTAGTTTTTAGCTTAGTTATTTACTTTTAGTTATTAGTTATTATTAGTTAGTTTTATTAGTTATTTAGTTTTGGTTAGTTTTATTATTAGTTTGTTTTTTTGGTTAGTTAGTTATTATTTTTATTAGTTATTTGGTTATTGGTTTAGTTTTATTTAAATTTTTAATTATTATTTCATTTATTAGTTATTATTTGTTATTAGTTAGTTTTATTAGTTTATTAGTTATTAGTTAGTTATTAGTTAGTTATTTATTAGTTATTTATTTGTTTTATTAACTTTAGTTATTAGTTTAATTAGTTTATTTATTAGGTTTTGTTTGTTATTAGTTATTAGTTTAGTTTTTCAATTATTATTAGTTTTTAGTTTTTAGTTTATTTATTAGTAGTTATTAGTTTATTTATTAGTTATTTATTAGTTTAGTTTTTTAGTTAGTTATTATTATTATTTGTTAGTTTAGTTAGTTTTTAGTTATTAGTTAGTTAAGTTATTATTTTATTAGTTCTAATTTTTTAGTTAGTTATTATTAGTATTATTAGCTATTAGTTTAGTTAGTATTAGTTAGTTATTAGTTATTAGCTATTAAGTTTATTATGAGTTATTAATTATTAGTTTTATTAGGTTTTTAGTTTAGTTATTATTATTTAATTAGTTTAGTTATTAGTTTCTAGTAAATTATTAGTTATTATTATTATTTAGTTTTTAATTTATTAATATTTTAGTTATTATTAGTTATTTAGTTATTAGTTATTAGTTTATTAGTTTAGTTAGTTTAGTCATTAGTTTAGTTATTAGTTAGTTATTAATTTTGTTAGTTTAGTTTTTATTAATTAGTTTTAGTTATTAGTTTTTGTTATTAGTTATTAGTTATTAGTTTTAGTTAGTTATTTAGTTTTTTTTAATTATTTAGTTTATTAGGTTTTATTAGTTATTAGTTAGTTATTTAGTTATTAGTTTATTAGTTAGTTATTTTATTTAGTTATTAGTTATTAGTTAGTTAGTTTTTTTAGTTATTAGTTTTATTTTATTAGTTTATTAGTTATTATTTAGTTATTTAGTTTTATTATTAGTTAGTTATTATTTGTTTTATTAGTTTTTATTAGTTATTAAGTTTAGTTTAGTTACTTTAATTTAGTTATTAGTTTATTATTTTTTATTAGTTAGTTATTAGTTTATTAGTTATTTGTTTAGTTTTATTATTAGTTTTTATTTGTTATTAAGTTATTTATTTGTTAGTTATTAGTTAGTTATTTGTTAGTTATTATTAGTTTAGTTTAATTCATTTAGTTTTAGTTAGTTATTATTAGTTTAGTTAGTTTTAATTAGTTTAGTTATTAGTTTATTAGTTATTTATTAGTTTACTTAGTTTTTTTTAGTTTTTTAGGTTATTTAGTTTTTTAGTTTTATTATTAGTTCAGTTATTAGGCATTGACTTATTGCTTTGACTTTGCAGGTAACCCACCTCCTGAGCCAGAGATGTAGAGAGAGCACTCATTGCCTCCCATAAAGAGGTGCCTTTTTTGTTTGGTCTTCATATCAGGTAGCAGCATGAGGAGCCACAGTATGCTTCTATGGATTGGAGTGCCAATCCATCATACCATCAACTTCTCACACTTGATGAGGAAGAAGAGCTGTAACATCCCCGTTTGGTGGGGAGTACACCTCTTTTGGGTCTTTCGGGCCCTTCCGTGTCACATTTTCCTACTCCTGGGAGTCTAGACTTGGATACCTCACTTCACATATCATTCTTCCTCCGGTGAAGAGTCCCATCTTTTGGTCAGGGGAGACATCAGAGTCGAAGGCCTCTTTCTTTTCAGGATTATTCTGAGTACCTATGTATACTCGATGGCTTCCTTCTCCCAGTGTGTCTCTTCTGTGATGAACCCACCCCTTCAGGGTAGCCAAAGCATAGCTCCAGGTACATATGATTATGTTCACATTTTTTGCTTTTATAGCTTCTATGTACCAACACCTTGTTTCATCATGGTTGAGCTATCGATTATGTATCGATATTTACTTCAGGATGCCACATGTCGATCTCGAGATGCCTCACTTCATGGCATGAACATGGGTTCTTAAGGCAGTTGATAGCAGCTAGGACCGACATTCTAGAGTTGTTCCATCGATTCAAAACCGATGCCAACGCATACTTGACTACCCGCACACTTCATCTTGGAGGAGTAAGAGTTCTAATTTTGGGAGTCGATGTGTCGAGGCGAAGTTCTTAGTGCAATAGTTATATGTCTGCCAAGAAACAAATGTCTCTATCCATGCTGCGAGAGAGTGTTACCACTTTACTGCTATGAGATAGAGCTCATCGAGATTCTTAGAGAGAGATTGTACCAAATTGTAGGTCTTCTAGAATGGACAACCTCACGGTGTGGTCCCTTTGGAAAGAGATTAGAGATACTATGGTAGTGCAAGAGCTAAGGGATTGCTAGAGCTGATCGTAGTCTTGGAGCGATAGTTAATGGCATCGTGCATGCTTGATGCTAAGGCAGAGCTTACCCATGCAGTGGAGGCTTTAGAGGCTGTTAAGGAGAAGTATGTGATGCTGGAAGATTCTAGGGCTAGGTCATAGATTTTGCAGGCTCGGCTCCCCTGATGTACCCCTTTTCTTATTGAATAAGAAAACTATTGCCTTTGTTTTATAACATACTTGTAGATTATACCTTTTCTCTTTCAATCAGTACTTAGTTTTTTTTGCTATGTTTCGTGAGTATGTTGTTTGTCCTTATCGCTCTTTGTATGATTGCCTTCTACTTCTGAGGGGAAACAGATCTAGTCCTAGGACTTTGAGGATTAGGCTTGTCAAATTTGGGGGCTTCTGTGACTTAACTATCAAAGTTTGGTGAGATGGAGAGATTTACCCTTGGACTTTGAGTGCTTCATTCTTAGTTCTTGGAGGATTGATGATTCATGCTTGATTTAAGGATTGCCTCTTTTGATATTAACAAAAACTAAACCTCTATCAGATAAATATATGCTCGCACACAAGTTTACTTACCATCAGCTTGGGCAAGAACACACTTATACTCAATTTTCCTAATATGTACTTTTTGTATAGTCACTCCTTAATAGTATAAAAGGAAAACTCCTCTCTTATAGGGGGCCTTTTTTATCTCTCTAGACCCCTAGTCTTTGTACTTTGATCTTGTGGAATAAATATTATTATTTATTTATTATTTTATTACTCTCTTGTCTTCTTATTCATGATATCTTTATCCAACCTTATTTCTTAAGTATCTCAAAAGGTTCCTCCTCCATAAATGGACAAATTTGGATTTAATAGTTTCCATAGACACATGAATTGGGTTAGTAATTTTATCATCCATATTTTTTTAATTCTTAATATGTGACAAATTATTGCTCCATGTCTGTTGAGTTGTCCAATGTCAAATGATCTATTCTTCTTGGTACCTGGCTTTTAATTCACATCCTCATCCACACTTACTAGCCTAAGAAAATATTGAATCCAAATTTACCCATAACGTGATGCAAAACCTCTTAGGCACCTGAGAAGCAAGGTTAGGATAAGTAAGATAAAAAAAATTAAAGAAAGCATAATAAGTAAACGAAATTCAACTATGTTAAAAGATCAAAGTATAAAATTTCTCTTTCTCTCTCTTTAAGAAAAGCACAAGAATCTCTTTGAGTACAAAGATGCTAAAAAGTCAAAAAAAAAGCCAAAATTTCCTCCCCTCTTTAAAAATCTCCCTATTTATAGGATCAAGGCGAGGTTACATAAGCAAGATACACTAAGTTGGTCACATGAGGAAGACAATAAAAGTTAAGTGTTGTATGCCGAGTAATGAGTTCTCCAATTGTGGTTGTTAGTGTTAATAAGGCAAGTTGCTTGACATGTTTCGGATGTGTCGCAAAGCATGTAGACGAGTTTTTGCATGTGAGGTGAGTTGCTAAATACTAACTGCATTTCTTTAAGCATCTTCTTATATTTTTCCCTACTTCGAGTGAGTCTTCTTTAAATGAGGCAGGCTGCTAAACTCCAACCACTTGGCTAGGATGATCTCATATTCATGGGCGAGAGATAAGTATTAAAGTTGTAAACATTTCATGTAATTTTAATGCCTTTATCATGTGTTTAAGTAAATTTTTTGTTGAGATAGAAAAATTATAAAAAAATGAAAAAATAAGAAATTTTGGCTTAATGTTGTGGCACTAGATTTGAGTTAAATTAAGGAAATTATATAGTAAGGCCAATGCTTATGTGCTATATCATCAATGTCATGGTGCCATATCAGACTCATTTTAGGATAATTATATAGCAAGCTCATCACATAGGCATAGCATAAGAAGCGTAGCAACCCTATACCAAAGAAAAAAATATGAAATATAACTAGTAAGCATCATACTGCAATGTTAGATCAATATTGTCGTAGTGCTATATCAATAGTATCATAATGCTACAACCTGATAGAATATATTGGTGATAATTTTGAGCAATTTTTGAAGCAATTATGATAGGATCATTAAGGAAACTGACTTGGCCTATATTTAAGTTATATGTAGGGGACATTTCTAAGGAAAAAAGATCTTTTTCTAATTTATTTTTATTTTTCTTGGTAAGAGGGAGAGTGTGTGTGTGAGCTCTTTAAGAAGCACTTGGAGGACACTCCAAGTGCTATGAGAGTGTTATAAGGGTAGTGTGATAGAGTGTTTCCTTAAGCAAGAGGTGGAGAAGAAGATCAATAATCAAGAATTTTCAGTGAGGGATGCTGGATATTTCTACGAGAAAGCAATATTGCAAAGAGTGTAACTTTCAACTTACTGATGTGCTCTTTACTTTCTTCTTTCGATTATCCTACATCTTATTTTACAATTTTAAATGAGATTTCCTTCTTTCTCTTTAAAATGAAGCACTAATTTATAAAGTGCTCTAAATTTATGTGAGATTTAGATATTTGTATTATATTAGACTATGTTCATAGATTAATATATAAAAATTATTTATACTTTTAATTGTTGACCTCACTTTTGAAGTGTGGTTAACTACCTTCTTCTTAGAGGATTAATCTAGGCACTAAGACCTTCCTAATGCTAAGCCAGTAATTGGGAGGAGGACTAAGCTCAAGCCTAGGGATTCATTAGATGCAACCCTAGGGATAGATCTTATCTTAAGATAAGGACCTCACCTACCATAAACCCAACCAAATCCCACATCAAACCCATTGATCAAAGGATAGATCTTATCTTAAGATAAGCAGGACCTCACCTACCATAAACCCAACCAAATCCCACATCAAACCCATTAATCAAACTTAAACCAAATGATTGCAAACCAAGTTCCAAGTTAATGCCAATTTTACCAAGGCTCAATATGATTCATTTTTGTTCAATTTCATCAAGGGACTAAGTTGACCTGACTTAACTTATTTGGACTCAAGATGGCCAAATTCAGAACCAAATCAACCCAATTAAAATCGAACCCATCCAAATTCTTTTGAATGCCAATTAGACATGATTGAACCTTAACTTTAATTCAATTAAACCAAACCAAGCCAACTTGGCCTTTAGCCCAACTTGACCAATTTAAACTCCATAGGGCTAAAAACATATTCAACTTGGTCCAAGACAAATTAACTTGATACAAGCCCTATGATTGTTCCAAACATCAAATTAAACATTACAATATAGTCCAACCAACTTAATCAAGCCAAGTCATCAAATCAACTTACTTGATCCAAGTTAACCCATTAGACCTAAAGGGTTAAAATTAGTAAAAATCCAACTTAACTCAAATCAATTATAATCAAACCCATCAATCAACCCCCAATCCATCATTAAAAATGTTCTAACCTTCATACCCCTTCAATTCAACCCAATCAAGCCAATTAGCTTACTTGACCCAATTTGGACTAAATGACCAAATTAAGTAAAATCTTAATCCTGCCCAAATTAGACCAAATAAATTCACTCAATCTATACCAAAGTGATTTTTGCTCATCATTGATCACCCAATTACAACCAATTGAACTTAGCCAAGTCAATTTGAACACTTAACCCAATTTGGATCAATTTGACATAAAAAAACCAAATTAAGTCAAATCTCATTACAATCCAAATTGATTGCAACCAATGCCTTCAACAAATCACAAATTAAGTATTGAGCAACCACCAATTAAAGTCAATTCAATCAAATCAACCTAGTTGGCCCATTTGAACTAATTTGAGCTAATGTATTAAATTGAACTAAAATTCATTCTAATCCAAATCAAATCAAACTAATTCCTCCAATCAATCTCAATTGATCAATCAAACATAAACCAAACCTTCAATCCACCCAATTTGACCAATTTGACCAATTTAGTTAACTTGATCCATTTAGCCTAAATGAACCCATATGAGACAAATCCAAATCCATTTCAAATTGAATCAAATCACTTGCACCAATGCATTCCAAATGACCATTTGAACATAACCAAATGGCCCTCTTGACCCAATTTGGTCAATTGGTCAACCTAACTAATTTGAACCCAATTTGACCTATATAGGTCAAATTGAGCCAAACTCAAGCAAACCAAGCATAAATGTAATAGTTAGAATTTCATCTGCATCTAGCTTCACAACTGCTTTCCTAGGTGGATTGCTTTTCAATGCCTAGTTTTAAAGCCAAATCACCTTCTAACATGACCTTCGATCTTGAAGGTGGCAATCTAGCCTCCATTGAAAAAGTAAGAAGTGGAGTCAGGACTGAGTACTTCTTTGAATTGAGAAGAGGTGCCCACCCTAAATTAGGCCAATGAATAGATCAGATTAAAAGGCTGAAAGACATAGGGCCATCAGGTGCTTTTATCATAGACGGAATTGATTAAGGGAGTTGTTCAACCAAGGCAAAGAATCATTAAATGCCAGGGACCAAAGAGAAAAAAGGAAGCTATCCTCTTGTGCCCTTCGTTGATTACCTTGGCTTCTATATCATGAGATAGAGAAGACATAAGCTTTTCTATTCTATACACCTTTAAGTCATCCGAAAGCATACTGGTTATACTGACGAGCTTAGTCAAAACCTAACCTTTACCAAGTCAATAAGATAAGACCAATACCCCTGTCAGTTTGGGCTAGTTGGCCTAGAATCTTTCTTTCTTATATGTTTACCCCGCTATTCACGAATGCCTCAGAGAGCCCTCAATCATACCTAGGCACTTTGTATAAATTTCTAAAGCTTAGTCTATGCCCCTTATCATTCTTATACTCTGGGAGCCGCTCATGCCAATATTTCTTATTTTTAGAAGATTTTGCACAGAGTTTTGTTGATTGCCTTTTTTTTTACTATGTAGTATCTTGAAGAAAAGTTCAACTTGATATGGTATTTGAACTGGTATAAGGGACTACTTAGGTAAGGGTTTCCACATGATCTGGGAATTCTCAATTGTTCAATGATGTCGGTTCATATGAACTAGGACGTGTTGTCTTTTGAAATCCTTTCAATAGCCTTGGAAATAGTTGGTAGACCCAATAAAGACGATGTCCCACGATGATGGAGAGATGGCTACTCCATCCCTAGTGTGGCCGTACCAACTTTCTTTCTTCTGTCTAACCATATGAGCTTTCTTTTGAGACCTCCCATTCTTATTAAAGAAAAAAATGAATAGAGAAAGTATAGTGAAAAGCATAATATAACTTAGATGGAAATTCAAAGACAAAAGTTGGAATCTCAGTCCATTGAGGACGAGGCACTAGATGTGAAGCCATTGGATTCTCAAGATTTAAATATGGGATTGGTAGCATGCCCCAAAACCTACCCATAGTTGTCATTTGTGACAAAAGCAAGGAACACCCTTGTCCAATGCTGATTGGGCTAAGAGAAGGGGATTAGTCTTTTTGCCATTTATTACAAGCAAAACACTTTATGAACATATATATCCATCTCAAGCAAGGGGCGGATACTAAGTCTTGTCAGAGAACCAAGTAAGTTGGTTAGAGATTGGCTCCAAAAGAAGGTTATCATTCGATGAATATAGCCTCGATGGGTGTGTCTAGTCTAGTGACTTATAATGCAGCTTGGACAACATCAATGCATTTAGTATAGTAAGCTAGGAAGCATCAAGTCATACTAGAAATGTTGTTTCACACATTCCTCCTACATCCAATTCTTTCTTCATTTCAAGGCCCAGAGCAGATAGGACATGCAAGGGAGATGTAAGAAAAAACTAATGACTACCCAGATGATAGAAAAGCATACAAATCAATAAGAAGATGAAATGCCATTTCCTACGATCAGCTTTGATTCCTCCTGTTAAATCTTTCTTGTTTGAACTACCTCCCTTCCTAAGTAAAATTCTAGCTAACATAAGGTTTTAAGCACAACTGAGCTACTAAGTAAAAAAAAGAGTAGGTCAGAAACTATCAAGTATTTACTTATGTGGTCCTCGGTAACTGGTGCAGCTATTGGTTTGAAGAAAGATACATTTGCCTTATTTTCTTAGTTAGGGGTTACATCTTCATGTAGATTTTAGAATCTTTTATCTCACTGGTGTGCAGTTGAGGTAAGAAAGAGATCTTAGGCATATGCAAGAGAATAAATTCTTGACTAGTCTGACTACCTGTCTATCTCTCTCTTGGGATACTCTAACTTCTTTCCTCATTTGGTGGAGTTGACAAGATCGGCTCTAATACATCTTGGGATGGGCTCCTAACATTTAGCCAATATGAATTAAAGCCTAAAAAGAAAAAGTCTCATCCTATGCTTTTGGGCTTAGTCCTTCCAATCATATTCTTGGCAGATCATCTACTTTTTTAGATTCCAATTCAAAGGCTTGTTTTTCTTTCTTGATTTTAGTTTCAGAATGTATCTTAAGTAAAGAATGAAGTACTCAAGCAAAGTAAGAGGATAGTATGTCTTGACTCGAGCAAAGCGAGAGATAGTGTAGCTTGATATACTTGATTGATAAGAGAGGACTGTATAGTTGTTTGAGGACATGTTGCAGGCATGTAGCTAAGATTATCAAGACAGTTGGCATGATCAGCTGCCATGGATAGAATTGGAATAGAATAATGGCTCTCATTTTATTCATGTCTTTATTCATGGCCAAGGCACTTATACTTCAATTATTCCCTCCATGTCACCCAGGCTCTTCAGTAGATTAGATCGTGTAACTCGGCTTTCAATTCACATTGGAATCCCTCTATCTCAGTCCGCCAAAATGAAATTACTGGAACTCATAGCCTCCACTAGAATTAGAAGTATAAGAACTCATGCCCTTTTCTTAGCTTTCATGATCAATGGGGACGCTGTACTTCCTTTTTCGGAAGAGGATTTGGTGTCCCGAAGGGCCCAAGTCTAAAAACACAATTCTGACTCAACAACCCTAGAGTTTGTCCTAATTCCACTATAGATCCTAGTCTTGCTACAGTGAGCTTTTATGTCCATCTTAGGATGAGTATAGATATGTACAAATTTGGAGTTGTTACAAAAAAAAAGCAAGCAGAGGGCATCTCCATTTAGCCTTTTCCATTTCTGATGCAATCAGAGAAGTTCAACAAGGGTTTCAACATTTGCAATAGAACTAGTCAAATGAACTTCAACCTACGTGTGATCGAAGATCAAAAGAATCATGACCATGATTGTAGGGGTAGGATAAGGTAGAAGTGATTCCAGTATGCTATGTAATTCATTGTGCCCATCCATCTATGATCTCTGGAGTTCATCCAAAAAATGGGCAGCTGTAAAGTTAGACTTTTATTCATCAAAGATGGATTGGGATCCAACAGATACGTCTAAAATTTTGAGATCTAAAACTGGGTTGTCCATAGAGCTATCTTTTCACTAAATTCTAAGCACTGAATAGTGCAGTTTAGGTGTCATTCACAAAGCTTGTCACTCTGACCCATACATCATTGTAGATAACGCAGAGTTGAGCCAGCTTGATTTTTGAGTTTAATATTGTGAAGGTACAATCAGCTACACATCATCATTGCTAACTCTAACATACTAGCACACTTTGGTGCATAATTTTAGTAGAACACTAACAGGAGTTTATCTCTCGTGAACTCTATCACTATACCACCCTTTTGAAAGGAGAGATTTTACCTCAGTCTGTTACCAGATATACATAGTTCATTATCCCATGCTTAAGGAGATGACTACTCAAAGGCCAATGAGCTGCACCTCCTATGTTGGTATGTAGCAAGCTTATTGGAACCTTCTAGTGGTTCGATCACAACTTTTCTAAGGCCATTAGATAAGCGTCGATCATTTTGAAGCTCGACCCCCTTATCGGGGAAATGTTGCTATCTAATTATGTTTGGGCCATGGGTCATGGAGCTCATACAAGCTTTCACATACCTAGAGGACTGGCGCTTGGTCATGAACCAAGTCATTGTCTTTTCACTGACCAACTTACCAAACTAAACTAAGAGTTCCACATAATTGTGCCAATGGTCATGCTTGACCAGACAATACAATTTCTTACCTGTTCCCTATGGAACAATATCCATTTCAGTAGCTAAGCACTTTCACACTAAAACTTCTATTTAGATACATCAAAGAGTGATAAGCTCTCCATCCAATCCAAATCCTATCATTCTCACTACGAGCTCAAGAGATATAGCGAGCATAGAAAGAAGATTTATCCGCTCCATTACCCAATGACAAAATGATGGGGTAACACAAGAACAATTCTCTTCATATTAATATGGATATGCAGATCTCTAACATTTTTTTACCAAACTTTCACACTAGTTGGTTCTCTAATTTCTTTGAAATAGATTTCTTATTCAAAGCCCTAAGAACTAGATGTTTGTAAAAAAGAATCACACTTGTTAGAACCATTCCTTTCTAGAAGAGGAATGGGTGAAAGTTATCAAAAGGATGAATCTTTTACTTTACCTAAATTACCTAAAGACTAAAGACTTTTTTATGTCCTAATCGAGACTTTCTTAATGAAATTCCATCTTCAACTTAGAAATTCTACCTCATGTTGTGTTGTAGAATAGATGTCTTCCTCGAATAAAAAATTATAGGCTACTCATTCTTTATGCCTTCTCATTCAACAAATTGAATCTATTCATTATTTCCCTTCCAAAAATTAATGGAGGACTTGACTGAAGAGGGGAGCACTTTCTATAAAAGATAGTCTTGGGATTTGTAAAAGAAAGACTTCACAGAAAAGAAAAACCATGATTCCAACAGTAGTAATTATTATTAACATAATAGAAGTCAGTGGATCGATCAAGTGTCTGAACTTTAAGAAAAAAAATTCATTTTTGATGGTCTAAGATCATAGATATTAATAAGTCAAACTTCCATTTCTTTACTGAATATACATATACATTGACTATAATTGTCTATGTCATAGTATACTCTAAAGTGAAAAGAAATATACATATACTCTGACTATAAGATAAAGACTCTGAAGTCTAAATACTCTTATGATAATTCTTTTACATGAAGACTTAGTAGAATGACTAACAACGAGATTTCTTATCATTTCTCGCTTGTCTCACTTTCATGACAATAGGTGTGAATTATAAAGTGACCGACCATACGATCTGTGATAGAAATAGGTTCACACCATTTCCTACTTCTTCTAAGTGTTGGATAACCCTATTATGAGTTTTTTCTACCAATTGGGGCTTTCCCTTCACCGCCCCCATGGGGATGGTCTACAGGATTCATAACTACTCCTCTGACTACAAAAGGCTTACCTAGCCAACACTTAGATCCAATTTTACCCAAACTTTTTTGGTTCACCCTAACAATATACCCACTTGTCCAACTATTGCTAAGCAATTTTGGATATCAAATGGACCTCCCAAATGGTAACTGAATGTGGTCGACTTACCCTCTTTTGCAATCGCCTAATGCTCTTCTAGCTAATTGTCCACCCTTTCCAAGTGTGATTTCTATGTATGTATGGCCATGCCTATGGACATATTGGTTGACTTTTTTCTCAATCAAAATCCCTTCCTAAACTGTATAAGCTTCTTCAAAGCATACAGCTTTCTAGATGTATATGATGATATATAGATAGATGGATCTTATAGAAATCGTATGATTCAGTACCACATGAGTGGATATAGAGGAATCCAAATCTATCAAGTCACTCATGTTATGAACTTCTACATCTTAAGTCTCCTTATTCCATCATCTAGCTTATGTTCTTCATGTAGCATTTAGATCAAATGACTCTATGAAATTATGTCAATACTTCTACATATTATGAGTCACATAGAAGACTCTTGCTTCGCTCCTTAGTCCTTTTAAGGTTGAGTTCAGTGACTCATCAATGGTAAGCTCAGTCATGAACAAGTAAGATTGCCTTTATTTTCCAAGGATCAAAGTAATTGAGACTTTGCCAAACAAGTACCTCAAGAAAGAAAATGCTCCACACCTCAACTCAAAAATAACAATGAAAGATAGTAATGTGCTAGCTATCGAAGGATCAATGAGTTCTTTACCAAACTGATTTGGTAAGGATAGGAATTTCTACTAACAGATAAAGAAGATGAATTTGCTTGACTGGTGAGCTAACCATTTATCTTGAAGAATTATTTTCTAAAGAAGTAGTTAGCTAAAGAAAGAGACTATTGCCTTTCACTTGTTCTACAAGTTTAATGCTCCGCACCTTGTTTTCCACAGGAGTAGTGGTGGAGGTAGGGAAAGAAAAGTGTGATTTATCTTTCTGGCATTCTCTCTAGAATCAGTAGCTATTAACTAGATAGGTTGAGACCAAAATCTCCATTGTTGTCTATTTTCTATAAAGAAGAAAGTAGAGCTGGAGAATAGATTGATACTTTTTCCCTGAGGGCTCCCACTGACTACCTACTCTTGTCTGGTTCCTGAACCTTAGTCCTTGACTTCTGGGAAAGAAAATAAGGATACACCCTAACTATCACATGATCCAATAGTGGTATTAGAGTAGAGTTTTCATGCAAACCTCTATTTTACAATCTGAAACCCTACCACCTCCATCAACTAACTCATTGACACATAACCCAGAAAAAAGATTGGAATCTAAATTTTATAATTTCATCATTCATTCCAGAATTTGATTCATAAAAAAGTTTTTTATTTTTTTCCATATCCTATTAGAATCACCATCTACTTCAATTCATTCTCAATTCAAAACCATACACATACACTATTGCCATTTATCATGTATGAGCAAAACCCTACCTATATGAGCACTGCTAGAAAAAAACATAAATAAAAAGAAGTCAGTGAAATCCAACCTATTCTTTCAATAAATAACTCGCACAAACTCCCTTTCAAAAAAAAATCAATACACCCAGCACTATGCTAAGATTTCTTTGATTTATTGGATGAAACTCAAAACTAGTGGATGGCTTCCCAATAGAAACAAAAGAGTCAATTTTCTTTTCCATATTCTCTCCCTTATAGATAGGACTAACAAAGAACAAAGTTCTTTTTGTATCACTCTACTTATTCTTCTTAATGGAATTTGATAATTCTCAAATTTCTTATGAGCACCAATTAATATATCCATGGATAAGGTTTTATTGAGAACTTTGATTTGGAAAATTTCAATACCTGATTCTACCATGAAACAAATACTAGCTTTTTTGATCTAGCTTATATAGCTACCTATATAAAAGAAAGATAAAGACTATAAAATGAAAAAGAGAAGAAAAATTAGTAGTAGTTGAACAATATACCAAACACTTTGTTATTGTCCTTCAATAATTTGTAATGTTGAAAGTAACTACATAGTAGGATTCGCTAGAACTACTTCACTATATTATTTATGAACTAATCATTTGACCGTAGATCGTAGTGATCCAAGGAATGCATATTTAGAATTAGGCATTCAAACAAATAGAATACCATATACTCAATACTTGATAGTGCTAGTGAATATGGAATTCTAGTGAGAAATCACTTAGTGCTAGACCTTGTCCTAGAAGAATTACACCCCACCGGTAGACTAAAACTACTAACCATATGTGTTAGGAAGCTTAGACTCTTTGTAGCTTGTGATGGAAGAATTTTTACTAGCTTGAGAGCATCGCAAATGGTTCTAGTAGAGCATAAGAGAAAACTACATGAGGTGCAATTCATCATTTCATTGATCCCATTACCTTTCATTCAATTATTATTATAAAGAAAGAAAGACTAAGTAGAATTGGTACTAGAACTACTAGAATATATAGTCTATTCTATCAAAAGCATTAGTTTTCTATTCAAAATATCACTACAATTGCATATGTAATTACACATTCTTCTAAGTCTAATCTTAGAAAAGAAAAAAAGATTTAGATTTTCTAATTATAATTAAAATACAGGTATAAATCAATAAAAAGAAAGGAAAGGGGAAAGAACTATGCTTGGCTATCAATCCATGCAAAGCCTTTCTCTAGAGTTATGGCTTCAACCGCAATTGGCATAAATTCGTGGTATACTCCACAAATTTTTGAACATTATCCATAGAACACTCCTCATTCAATTAGAACTAATATTTGGTTAAGTCATCCATGCACGACATCAATTTGGAGTTCTAGTGAAGGAACAAGAATGTCATGAATAACATCATGTAATAAGAAATTGGATGTGTGTATCGATTGGTACTACTACTTGGTTATCAATATATAGTCATAGTTTTCTATGTTCTAGGTCTATTTTAGGAACCAAATCAAATTCCATTGATTCTCCATCTTCATTAAGAAAATTTGAGTCTTCGTATGAGCAGTACCATTGGTGTCTTGCTACTTTCACTACATACTTTGTTGAGTGATTCATGATAGAAGTCATACAAGCTCAAGACCTGCCAACTATCACTTTCTCTGAAAAAGATCTCATGCCTAGAACGTCAGAACATAATCACCCTTTATATGTTAGAAGATGGCAGTTTTATGATTCATTAAATCCTGATTGATCCAGGCTCTTATATTAATCTCATGAGTTTGTGAAAGCATTAAGGAGGCTATCCCTTGACGTTCAACATCTTGGGCGAGATAAGCTAATGGTGCATGGGTTCAATGAAAAAGATAGAAGATAATAGGATCCTTTGTCCTACCCCTCAAGTTTGAGAACCTCCATAGAGAAGCCAAATTTTATGTAATCAAAGCAGATACTTCATTTAGAACTCTTCTCGATGGCTTCGAGTTTGGGATGGTCATGTCGCTATGCACCAATGCATAAAGACTTGAGGATGGAGAAGAGTTTTGAATCATTGGTGATATACAACCATTTGCTATACATGAAGTGAAGATATAGGAATATGTAAAGTCTTTCATCCCAAAAGAGCCCAAGCCAGTAGAACCTCCTAAGACTTAAGGCTGCGATGTCTACTTTAAAGACTACAAAATAATCTAAGAAAAAGAATGGTGGGAAATAAAGAGAGAGAAAGAAGGCAATGCAACTCTCCCTAAAAGACTTAGTTAGTTAGGTTTTTTATTTATTTTCTTTTATTTTATTTTGGTTTATGTTTATTTATTTATTTTAATTGTAGGTTTTATTTAGTTTAGGTTTAGGTTTTTAGCATTTTATGGTTTTAGAGTTATGGTTAGTTGAGGGTTTAGGGTTTAGGGTTTAGGGTTTAGGGTTTTAGGGTTTAGGGTTTAATGTTTAAGGTTTAGGGTTTAGGATTTTTAGGGTTTAGAGTTTAGGGTTTAATCTTTAGGTTTTAGGTCTAGGGTTCTAGTTTTAGTTCGGGGTTTAGGGTATTTGTTTTTTTTAACGTGTTATGATTCAACATTTCTTCTTTTCAATTTCATCAACCAAGTATCATACCAAGTTTTCTAAGACACAAGCAACGACATAGATAAAAAAATGAGCACGCATAGAGCAAATCAAAAACCCTAGATAACTAGAACTGTCTCTACTATAAAGACAGTTCCATAAGCATCAGATTTATTTTTATAGTTTATGTTATTTTTTATTTTTATTTAGGTTTAGTTTTTATTTTTGTTTATTTTAGTTTATTTATTTTAGTTATTTTATTTTAGTTTTTTTTAGGTTTAGGTTTATGTTTTATCTTTTATTTTTAGGTTTAGGTTTAGGTTTGAATTATATTTTTTTGGGTTTAGGTTTAGGTTTATTTTTAGTTTATTTTTATTTTATTTAGTTTAAGGTTTAGGTTAAGATTATTTTAATTTAGGTTTAGGTATATATATTTTTTTTATTTGACATTTAGTTTTTTTTACTTTATGGTTCAGGTTTTATTTTTTATTTATTTTTAGGTTTATTTTTTCAGGTTTAGGTTTTTATTTAGTTTTTATTTTATTTATTTTATTTTACATTTATTTTAGTTTTATTTTACATTTACTTTTTTATTTAAAATTTTTTATTTTTAGGTTTATTTTATTTTTTGTTTAGTTTAGGTTTTTATTTATTTTATATTAGTTTATTTTTTGTTTTATTTTATTTTTACAATTAGGTTTAGGTTTAGGTTTAGGTTTTAGTTTAGGTTATTATATTATATTATTTTATTTATTTTATTTAGGTTTAGGTTTCTTTATTTATTTTATTTTTAGGTTTTAATATCATACCTAATCACTTCAATAAGTACTATGATGTGTGGTTTCCCTACGACTCAAATTAAAACACCACATGCATATAATTAGCAACATCTTCGTAGAGCTCAATTTCATGAATAGAAAATGATTGTATATTTCTTTTTATAGTAAACTCCACTCCATCTCTTATGTATTTAATACATTGGTGGAATGATGAAGGAACCATTCTATATCCATGTATCCATGGCCTACCTAAAAGAGCATTAAAAGATATCTCTATATGAATAATATGAAACTTTGCTTTAGTTTTGAACCCATATATTTCTAATAATAGAGAGATCGAACCTAAAGCCTTTTCTCTCATTTCATTAAACAACCTTAATTACATTTTGTCAGAACTAAGTCTTCATGTGTTAATCTTCAAAAATGATAATATTTTTGAAGTTCATGATGTTGAAGCTCGATTAATAAAACTCAGATAATCTATAATTTTCCACCTTGATTAAAATGTTAAGGGGTGGACAGGTCATTCCCAAAAATAAATCTTCATCAAGAATGTTATCTTGGGAACTTTTTAAAATAACAAGCTTCATCAAAGGAAGATGTTGCTAGCTATCAGGCATATCTTTGTAGTAATACATGAACTAATAATTCATTTCTTTAGATAGAATAAAGGCATCATAAATGCTTTATTAGGTAGCTTCCTAAGTTGATAAAACATTATAGTTGACCTTAGGAGCTGCTTCTGAATCATTTTATAAAGGATCAAGACATTAATCAATAATGTGTTTGCCTTTATCATTAGAGAAAGGAAATAAAGGTGGTAAGACCTTCTCACTGTGGAGATTGACTTCAATAATATCTTCCAAATTAGAAGTAGGGGTCATGTTAACCTGTCCCTCATCATTGATTTTCTTTTCCAAAGATTGGTCAAATTTTGAGAATTCTACTTCTATATTAACAGGATCTTCTTATAAATCAACCATAGATTAATCATTTTCTAATCCTAATTATAGGCTTCCAAAAAAATAAAAAAGAAAAAAAATTTAAAAATGGAATAGAATCTTAATGAGCCTTACCAACATCCATCCCCATTAGCAATAACCACCCAAAGAGAAGAGCGAGAGTGATTAGGAGAATAGTTTCTTATTAAAAGGGGGGAGGGCTAACTTCACACTCTCTTTAGCCACTTTATAAACTCTCTCCAGCACTCTCTCTGCCACTCTACACACTCTCTCCAGCACACTCTCTAGCCACTTTGCACACTCTTTAAAGCACTCTATCTATCATCCTATTGGAAATACCCTCCTCTCACATGAATAATCTCCTTCTTGCATGAGACAATTGAAGAGAAAGAAAAGACTTCATAAGCATAATTTTAGATAAAATATGAAATAAAAGTTTTTAATGTAATTGATTCCTTGGCCCATAAAAAATTTCTCTAGATCTCCACCATTGATCTTGGATCCATTGAGAGTTAATTTTCCTCTCTCCATCGATCTTGGATCTAGAGCAAGGGAGAAGAGCATGATTTCATTAATTACAAAATATTAGTCATTAAGAGGATAAAACTCTATCAATATTAAAATTAACTTGAAATTGAGATCATTAGATCATAAGTTTTAATTATGAAGGCCTCTATCGTAAATCATGGTTACAACATGAGATGAAAATCCTCCCTTCATTGATCTTGGATCTAGAACAAGAGAGAAGAGTGCATGTTGCACTAAAAAATTTCAAAAATTAGCAATGCTAAGCCATTATACTAATAAAATTTTGTGGGAGCTGTCAAACTAAACAAGAAAATTGCCATAAAGAAAAGTTTCAAGTCTCATAGGACTACAACGCTGATCCCCAGAGCTAACTCTCAGGAATTTTGGACCTCTAGTGCTTCACTTCATGGAACCATAGTGCTACCCTGTAGCACTAAGGTGGTGTAACCAATGGCGCTACATTCTTGAGTTGTAACATCAAAATGCCCATTTGCAGCACCATAGTGCTATCATGAAAGTGACAGCAACACAATGCCACTTTTCATGTTCCTAACCACTACCTTTCCTGATTTTAAGCCCATGTTCCACCAACTTGTCCCTCAATTTTAATAATGAGGACCAGCAATGTGGCGCTCCACATATAGTGCTTAGGTGTCAATCAGCCAATTCATGTAGTTACTATTCTCATCAAAAATAACATTTAGAATATTTATTACTATTAATTGCATAAGTAACTTAGTACGTAAAGTGCATAAGACATTGATGGAGCATCTCAGTGCTCTAACACAGCTTTGTGGCATTTGTTAAAATTTTTTTCTCTTTTATTAAATAGATTCACCAGCTACCAGTATTTTTGAACTACATTTTTACTAGCACTAAGATGCTATTTTGGTAGCCCCTAGATGTTGGTCAACGAGTCAACATGATTTCCTTTATTTTAAACATTGCATCACTCTTTTTTTGTTGCTCAATGTTGTGGCACTATCATTTTTGGTTTTAAGGCCTAAACTTATGCCTTGCAATGCTATGGCACTGAGTTCTCAGTGCAAAAGTGCTGCCCCATTAATTTCTATGTGCTACCCCATTAATGCCTAGGCATTCCAAAAGGATATAAGCCTAATCTATTCATTTGCATTATGAACACCATTATAATTTTGGCATTCTAAAGGTATGTAAGTCTAATTTATTCATTCAATCTATAAACACCTCTATAATTATAGAATTCCAAAGGGATATTAGTGCAATCTACATGTTCACCATGTGAACATCAATTTAAATCTATCTAACATTCCAAAGGGATCTTCATCAGGCCCATATAGAATACAATCTATAAGAGATTCACTAGGTCTGTATTTTTTGGTGACTAAGTCACCTACTATATTATGATGTCAAGTACCAGTGAATCATTTCACAAATAAGTTTTCAAGTTTAGTGAATGTGTGAACTAAACCATTTGATAATTCCACATACTAATTAAAGGAGACCCTTGTTAAACTATAAATAAATTGCCTAAATAATAAGGTATCACTTCCTCTGATATTATAGAAACTTGCCCATAAATGTGATAAAAAGTATTTAGGATTTCCTATCCCATCAAATATTTTGAAAGTAGGAGGTAAAAATTTGTTTAAATAAGGTACACAATCATACTGTTCAAGGCAAGGTCTACCCTTTGGAATCAGAGTCATACCATAGGATGATACAGTTTCCTCTTTCACTTGTTGTTCCATAAGAGACTTTAAATTAGTTTTGGATGATACACCATTCGTTGTTTTATGTTCTTGATGATGATCCCCGAAAGCAAATTTCCTATCATCCATGGGATGGGAATCCTCTGGTTCCTCTAGTGAATGAGGCTATGAAATGGTAGGAATTTGATTTTGGAGTGATTGCATCATAGCGATCATCTCCTCCATCTTATTTTCCATTCTTAAGTTTGGATCTTTTTTGTATTTGAAGGATTAACTTTTGTGTTAGATCATGTATAGGACCCTCTTTTTAATATCTTGAGTTTCTTGTAATTTGTTAGATGCTCTCATGTCTACCATAAAGATGTGGGCTACAGGTAGTTTTGAATCTTCATCTAAAAGGTCATCTAGATCTAAGTCAGAACTTCCTTGAATTCTATTTTTTTTCTTCATCTTCTTTTATAATAGTCTCTATTTCTTTTTAAGTTAGATGAATTAGATGACCATTAATCTCAAGGATTACTTCAAGTTCATCATTAGTTTCTACATCCATGGGTTTGGGTTTAAATGTCTCTCCTTTATGACATTCATGAATAATAGTAACTTTCTCCTTCATAAGAGTTGCTCCTAAACCAAGGTCTCTATTATTCAAAATTTCTCTATTATAATGGGATGGATTAGAGGATCCATCTCTCCACTAGAGACATGAGATGATGACAATTCCTCAGTTCAAGGCTTAATAAAGGTGACAAGGGCCTCTCTTTAAGAGGCCAGGAAATTGTTAATCTCTCTAGCTATGATGGTGGTAAGGGAAGTGAGTGTGACTTTGGCTTTATTTCCAATGGGGTATTTCTCACATAAATTTTTCTATTATCCTTCCTATGAAGATACCCATATTTTCTTATGTCATTCAGTTCACTTCTATATCATGTTAATGTCCTTGCTAGATGATCATACCGATCAGATACAATAGGTATTGGTTGATAGGGTCTTCTTCCTTCTTGAGAAACTACCTTTCACTTTTCTTTATTTTGGATAGTCATAGCTTCTCCTAGAATTTCTTTCAAGTTCCTTAGAATTTTCTCCCTTCATGACTCTAAGTAACTTTTCATTTTTATAAGTAAAAGACCCAATAGTTCTATGAAGGACCTGTCATAGTCTAACACAAGTTTATTTATTTAATAGATTGAAACTCTTCTTATTTTTTATAAATAAAGGTGCGATGGAGAACTTGCTATTCTAGATACATCTTCCTTTCTTAGGCTATAGAAAAAGGGTATAATCTACTTTCTCCCAAAATGGAGAAGTATCCATAAGGGTATACCACTCCCTCGCTCTAGCTGCTTCGATTTATAAGTGCTCACTCTACTTTCTTTCTTTAATGTCTTGTTTTTTAAGCCACCCATTTCTATTATCTTTTGACTTTTGGTCATCATGGGAGGCTCAGAAGTGGAACCTATCTCAAAAGTGCTGGGAAAAGAGAAAATATGTGTCTTTTAACTAGGCAATTTGATTTTTCTTCAATACAGGACCTACCTAGGCTCTCTAAGTTATTTTTGTAGACACCTCCCTACTAAAAGTATGAGCGAAACAGGGTACCCTGGAGAACTCCAAGTTAGACTTTTTGTCTTTAATAAATGCATTGTTAGCATGAGCTAAGGTCAATTTGTCAATAGTGATATTTAGGTCTTCAAAGCTAGTTCTTAATTTTATCATGGAGCATCCATCAAGTAGTCTACTACTACTAGTAGAGAAGTTGACCCTAGAAGTAGTAGTAAAAATGGGTTGTCCAACCATTTTTTATAAAAAAATTCTACAAGTTATAAAAAGAGTTAAGTAAAAATTATAAATTCAAAAATATTTTGATCCATTAAAAGATTTTTTACCATTTTTTTATTGCAAAAATTTTTAGAAGAAACATTTATTTTAGCATTTGAATAATTCCAAGTTATAGGACCCATCTATTTAATTTTAACAAATATAGGGGGGTTCTATAATTTATTTTATAGATGTTGTGTATGCTCTACCAAGAATGAAATGGAGAGGTACCCAATAAAACAAAAGGAAATTCTAACTTGTGAATGACACAAGTACATTACTAATGTATAAAAGATAAAAGTCTATTTCTAAAGCTAGAGAGAGGAACTCTCTCAAGCGGAGTCACCAAAAAAAAAATCTATGGAGATAATTTATGACACAATGCAGATCTTAGTGATACTTATTTAAGTAATGAAATAAGTCATTAAGGGATAGATATATCATCTCAAAAGATAAACATATTACCCTATAATAAATTCGATTACTTAATAAGGACTCGTAAGATTGATGGGTCTTCAATGTGCCAGAGATTTTCCCCTAAGTTACATAAAAAAGTAAGATAGGGTTTACTTTATTATAAGGTTCACAGTTCCCTCTAAGGACAACTCCCTATAGTTAATTATATCTTAGAAGGAAAAGAATACCTCCTAAGAATACCCTTGATTAAAGAAATTGACTTTTATCTCTATGGATTTTAAAGCTTGCCTTAAAAACATCTTTAATTTAGAAATTCAAAATGAACAAGGAGGAAGATTTTCATTCAAAAGCCAATCGGAATAAGTATGAAATGTTTTTAGATATTGAAATGCCTAGTAAGTAATTCAGACTATCCTAGTGTTAGACATTACATTTTTTTTTGAAATTGAAGTTATTGAAATTATGAGTTTACATTTTATTAGAAATCTAGGATTTAGATTCTGACAACATAAGACTATAGAAACACCTAGAAGTTGAAAACTTATCCCAATAGAATGCTTCAAAATCTAAGTCTAAAAGTGGTTCTGATGTAAGTCAAAGACTTGACCTAATCTAATTTCAAGGAATTATTGGTATTATTTTCTCACTTGAAAATATAAAGATATCCTTGACTCTTCTAGACTTATTACCCACCTGGAAGGGTTGCTATCAAACACCATCTAATAGATTTTAAAATCAATTCTAGCCATATGTATGCAAGATGGCTAGACTATTACATTTAGGAAAGAAAGTTAAAACCTAGACTCACTTCTTAGCCCTAAGATAATGATTTGTATGTTATGCACTTGATTATTGCAATAATTTTTTATTTTTAATGTATTTTGACTCACAATTTTGTTTAAGGCTTTAGGTATGCAATTTTATGTCTACAATGAGATGCAGCTAAAAAAGAGTCATATGCCAATATCTTAGGGTTTGATAGCATTTAAAGTATCAAAATTGATAATCTATCATCGCAAGATAGCTATATGCAGAGTCTAACCAGTTTGATAGTTATTCTGTGTTATTAAGTTCCATACCATTCAACAAGAAAGGAACTAACTGGTAATCAAAAGATGAATATGTTGAAAGAAATTAAAAACATCTGAGAAAACCAAGTTCATGCTATAAGTAGAAGGTGATGTCTGGTAAATATTTATCAAACACCCTTACTTACATAGCCTAAATTTTCTTCTAAGACTGATGAGGCCATCATTACATTTCCCTTTAGGTTCTGACACATGCCAAGATTTCCTTATAGAAGCAAAAAATTATACTTTCATGCTGAAAAGTAACATATTAGCATTTAAAGTATCAATATTCTAAAATATCTTAGCTTTTGTATGAACGTTCAAACCTTGAAATCACTGGAAACAATGTCATAAAATGACTCTGGAGGGGTAATATCTTTAAATTAAAGAATGGGTACTGATGAAGCAAGCGCATTGATAGCAATGTGTGGATATTTAAGCCTCATCCATGCAGCCATCACTATTTTAACAATCAAATGATGTTGAAATAGCTCAAGGAAATAACCACTAATGAGTTCCTTTAATAAGAGAATTTGAAAAAGGTACGATATGCAAATGCCCTTGAAATCGCTTGGTCTTAAGGAGAAGACATAAACAAATGAGCAAATGCAAATGAGAAAACTAACTAAAAAAATTGAAAAGAAGAGAGATTTATTTGGTTTGGCAACATTCTCCAACATTCACTATGACTATCACTGAGATATTCCACCAGTCCAAAAAATGCATAAAAACTACAAATATTTACTCACTCTTCCTTTTATCTCTCTAGTATTCCATTTCTTAATTTTTTTAAACTTAAATCTCTATTTCCCATTTAAGCTTACTTTATATCAAAAGAAAGATAAAATAAAGCCCAACTCCAAACTATCAAAGAAAAATAAAACCATTCTTTATTTATATATGATAATAAAAAATTTATTGATAATTCATTATTATTCTTAATTCCTTAAGAAATCCATTTTAGTTTGACTTCAATTTCTATCCTAGAACTTTTTTTAACATCAACAGCTGACCACCAAAGTTAGAGGCCATTAGCTTTACATTGTTGGCCACATAAATCTCGGTTGTTGGCCTCAAAGAAATGCCACCAACCAAAGGCCATAACATGTCCTCGGGCAAAGAATCCCTACCAACCATTAGCTTCTTAGAGTGCAGCTAACCCAACCTCATCTACTAAGTGTATATAGCTCACATTGTCAAAATACATATACTCTACAAAATTATATAACTTTGACTGAGTTAATGCATGGTGTTAATGATAAGTACTGAGCAAAGAAATTTATATAATTAATTAAAAATAATTTGATCATAATAAAAATTGATCAATCTATCTAAATTTCACTGATGTGCAAGACAACAATAGCAAATTGACATGTTTGAGCAATAAGAAAATTGCTATAACTATTAGATATAATTATTATATATGTATATAATGTCTAATTAAACTTATATATATATATATATATAAAACTATACTTATATTATAATTATTGTGATCTTTTTGTTTAATTACATATACATAAATATCTATATAGTTATGATTATATTAAGAAATGCTACAAAGAATTATGTTTTCCACATCACCCAGAACTTCTGTGATCCCACTCTCCTACCACTCCTTTTCTCATTCTCAAAATCATGCTCGCCTCCATCTCATGTCACCTCCTTTCCTAGCTCATTTTTCAAACCCTCAAACTCAAGCATGCGCCCTTCACTTAACTGAACTCCTTCGATCTCTCATAACAACAACAAGCACTATCCCTAACCTATCTCCTTTTCATTTTTTTCACTCATCTCAATCGAAGCCTTTTTCGATCCTAACTCTTTCTAGCCCCGTTGCTCTCTCTTGTACTGAGCACCCAATTGCTCCACATCACTCTTTAACTCTAGACCGCATGCTCTGGGTTTGCGTCCTCCATCACTCTCCCTAATTAGCACATAGAAGCCCTTAGTAGCAGCCATCCTGACACCTCCTCCCACCACTCTCTTGCACAAAATCTCACTACTCTCCCTCTCTCTTATACACACCTAACCTCATCCCAACATCTCTCTCCTATAGCCGCACAAAATGCCATCCCCTCTCTCTCACAAAGCTAACTCATCATCCCTCTCTTTTTTTGCACACATCAAGACCAATCGACATCCACATATGATCCATAAGTCAACTTGGGCATAGATGGAAAATTCAACGAAGTATGGATGAAATGTTTTGTAAATCAAAATTGAAACACCCCAATTGTCAGTGAAACTGATCGAAATGACTTTTCATTAATAAATAGACTCTATCATTGCATCCAAAAAATCATAATTTACTAAATTATACATCTCATAATGTGTGACATTCATGGATGGAGAAAATAAGTCATTGATACGATTTCAAACATATTGGAATTTAGGAGGCTCAACAACATCCAAAAAACCTTTGTTCATGAAATTGATTGCACCAATATCATTAAAATGTCAAAATCTAATAAATGAGACCATCCGCAATCAATTCGATTAAACTTGGGCATGTGAGAGTGAACGAATGTGATGTTGCACAATTTGAAATCAACTTCGATTGATGAATAAATCACCCAAAAGGCATCCGATATGGAAAGCAGACCACACTATTGTGATTAAAGGTAAGTATTGCCTAAGGAACACCCATATTTTCCTCAATTATCGCATGAGAAATTTTGTTGAAATCATATGCATCTTAAGGAAAATATTGCACAAATAGAGGCTATCATAAATCCATCTCACCCCATATGTGAAACCAGCCTATTGATGTGAATCTCATACTTCACATACCTACACCTTAACATCCAACATCATGGCCTCCATCACAATCAAAATAACTGCTTGACCTCCTCTCTCCCATTCATTCACACACCTGACCTCACCATTTTCTCCCTCCATTATCTCTACATGCCACACATCCCCCCGTTCTGCACCAGAGCACCAATCTCTTCCCTTTCCTGTGCAGCAAATAGGTCCTTTCCGGTTCCTGCATAAAGCTATGAGCCCCATGCTAGCATCCCTCTCTCCCTCAATCATCCTTTCCTAATTCTTCCTAGTAATAACCATCTTACTTCTTTGTGAAACTCAGGTCGGTGGCCTTGCTCGATCACTATCTTGATTCCTCCCTCATGTACTTAACTTGGTGAACACACCACCCACTCTGCTTCTACACTAACTTACACCTCAACCCCTCACCATCATCTTCATGGCTACTGACCCAAATCTAAAACCACCAAACTCTACCTCAATTCTCTTTCTAATAGAGAAAAATTTTATTCTTTCCCTCCATCTCTCTCTAGGTCTCTTTCTCTCCTACTTAATCTCTCTAGAAATCCACTAGCAAAAAATAGATAAGGAGAGGAAAAATTTCTCCCCCTCGATACATTGCATTGCCTTGAAACTCATGACACTGGCATCAACATAACCTATAAATTTTTGTCGAAGGTATAAACATGAAAATGTTGAAATCACTTATGTACTCACACATGTTGTTACAACATGATAGAGAAAAATATAAATTAAGTACTCTAGTGCATTTTTTCCAATTCATTGAGAAAATTTATATTTTTGTAAAAAATCATTTCTTGGCATCTTGGGAGGAGGACTGTCAATTACTAAAATAAGTACACATACATGTCTTTCTTGACATGGTAGGGAAACTTGTATTTGCTTGCAAATACATAAATATTTGTACACATATTTGTTGGCATAGAGAGCAAATTAATATTTTATGGAATGAAGGCCCCATATATGCATTTCTTGATGTGATGGGATGACAAAATTTTGGTCATAGTGTTTACACCACCCATACACACCTTTCTTAGCATGATGGGCATGCACAACAGTCCTAATGTAGCCCCCTATAGGGATAATGAGAGAAGGCTATCGAAATATTTTAGATATTGCACTGACAAAAGATCCAAAATAAACTAAATAAAATGAACCTAAAACTTAAAACTAAAATCTAAATCAAAAATTAAGTTGTGTAGATACTCGAAGGCCTATGCATGCTTTTTCAAACAGATAGGTTTAAAGACATAGGGCCATGATGTTGCAAACACCACCCATGCCACTTTTTTAGAGGTGAGAAAATCCAACACTCTCGATACAACCTCTTATATGGGGATAATATTGGGATGCTATCAAAATTTTGTGAAATGAGCACTTAAATACATCAAGGTTGGATGAGTTGTGCATGCCTCTCCCCCGTTTATGGTTCAAGTTGTGGTTCCTATTTCACTTTGGGTGGGTGGAGGGTACTCACCCAAAATATTGTCAAATTTTATTGCAAACATCACTACCTTCCTGATGTATTTGATGTAGAATGAGCTTGAATGGAGTTTAACTCTATTTTCCCATGTTTTTGCTATGAGGTACCATGGCGATGGCAAAGTTCATTTTTTGGCTGTTCTGATGTGAGTGGTTGACTTGCCGAACAAAGTTAAGGAGTGGCATTCTTAACTTTGTTTTGTTAAGTTGTCAAGTGAGAGGTTGGTGCCAACTACCTTAATTTCCTTTTTGTCAGATAACGCATTTGTGTCAGATGTGAATCAACGAGAGAAGAAAATCTATGACCAAGATCATAGACTAGTTAATGAACATCACACCCTTTCTCTAATATGGCAAGATTCATGATCATTTTCAAAGTAAGATTCCACTTGTCGACTCGCTTTCTAGTTGTTATCTGTCTTGCCTACTCCTTATATCAATTTTTTGTGTTTGTCAAGAGATGAAAACTCTGCCTTCTTTCCCATGAATTTAATAATTCTTTACTTCCTAGACATGTGTGATGTTGGGACCTTACCCATTGAGGTTGGTCGAGGTGAGCAAATTGATGAAGTGGGGTCAACTTCAACGTCGTAAAAGTCTAGAAAAAAACTGACAACTCTGCTCCTTGATTTTTGCCAAGAAAAAAAGGTAGAAAATACAAGGAGTCAAGTGAAGAGTCTGATTATGAATAGATTCAAGAGAGTCATATTGCAAACAAGGCCAAGCTGACCAATGAGGCCTTTCACCTTGGTTAGGAAATTTTCTCCATTGACTTGGACAAAACTTTGGAGTCATTTCCTTCTAGAAGATTATCATATTCCATGATGACTGCTCAAGCTATATCTTGGCAATCAACATATGATATTTGTTAGGCATTCATTCTTGGAAATGAGAAGTTATTGGTGGTTTGCTCTAAGAGCTTACTGAGTCGAAGGAGAAACTTGTCCACTTCGAATCCAAATTAGTTAAGCTCTAAGGTGAGGCTAGAAATTCAGCAAGAAGAGGAGTAAGAAAAGGTTGTGGTGAAATTGACTCGCTTGTCATTAGTGCTCAAAGAGCTCGAAAAGGAGATCTCCCACCATACTGAGGAGTTTCAGAAGGAACTAGAGTTTTCCTTTTTTTTCTAGATTTTATGTACTAATCGATCTTGCAAAAAATGTTAAGGAGGACCCCAAATTTGTCATTGCTCATTTAGAATAGCATGGTCATTTGGATGTCATGTTCTTGGATCTTAAAAATGTACTCACCCTAATTAGATCTGACTTTGATACAAATGACGATGAGAGTAGCACTAGTTAGCCTTTTTCATTTTTCTATTTTCCTTGTAATTTTTTTGATAGTAAGCTAGACCTTTTTATATAGGAATTTTATACATTTTCCTACTCGCTTCATGTAAACAAGACTTTTCAAATAAAAGGCAACATTCTTTTTGCATGGTTTACATCCTATTGTTCAAGTCCTTTACATATGGGGTTTGAGAATGCATTATTATTTCTATGAATATGTTGTTTGTCTTATACTTAGTCAAGAAAATGCTATCTTTATCCATCTACAAGATGTTCTAATTTTTCATTGAGTTGCCAGCTTCTCGAGGTTTTGGTTTTACACTGTAATCACCGATTATGGTGAATTGGTCTTTTTACTCATAGTCGCCAACCATGAGGTGTTGATATTTTTTATTGAGCTGTCAACTACACAGAGTGTTGGTCTTTTATTTGTAGTCACTAACTACACAAAGTGTTGGTCTTATACTTTAATAGACACCTATAGAGAGTTGCTCTTATGCTAGAGTTGTCAATCACACAATGTGTTAGTCTTTTATTTATAGTTTCCAACTGCACAAAGTATTGGTCATACACTTTAGTCACTAATTGCAAAGAGTTGGTCATACACTTGAGTTGCTAATCATACTGAGTGTTGGTCCTTTTGGGGATTTATTCACCCATCCTTCACACACACTCAATCTCTCTCTTTTTTTTCAAGGATGAGTGCATATCAAGAACTATAAGGAAAAAACACTTCTTTAGGAAATGTTATAAAAACATTTATGATAACAAAAAATTAAGATGAGCATAAAGATGAGACTTCCCTCATGAGTAGAATTTCTTTAAGTCCATGACATTCCAAGTTCTCAGCACAATTTTGCCTAAGTGATCTCGCAATTGGTGAGCCCATGGACTAGTTTGCTTCTTAATTAAGTATGACCTATCCAAAGTGTGAGTGAGCTTTCCTAGTGCATTTTTAGACTACATCCACCTTCTTCAATACTAAGTCTCCTCCATTTAAATGTTTCTCTTTGATGTGGTGATTATAATACTGAGTCATTCACCTCTTAGTTTCTTCTTATCTCAGAGTAACTTTGATTTGAAATTCTTTCAAAAGGTCAAGCACATCCTCCATTGCTTTTGCATTCTCCTTTACTACTCACCATTTGCTTGATAAGTCTCGAGGGGTGTTAGCACTCTTTAGCTATGGAGCTCATACTCCACAGGGAGTACCGCTTATATTTTATGCAATAAGGTGAATGGGGTCTACTAACTGGCAAAGGTTAGAATTGTTATAAGTGCCCAAAGTATAAAGGATAAAACATCTACCAATTTGGTCTAACCAGTTTGTCATTTAAAGTATCAACATAGAATAGCTATCAAACCCTAAGATAATGATTGGTATGCTTGCACGCAATAATTTTATATTTTTAATGTATTTTGACTCACAATTTTGTTTAAGGCTTTAGGTATGTAATTTCATGTTCCATGAAGTATGGTCATATGATTTGCAAGATTAGTTAGGTTGTTGTTTATTTAGAAGAAACTAAAGTCCTTAAACGCACTCTAAGAGAGAGTATGAGTGGAATGAATGTCCCAATGCAAAAAATATTTTCAAATTTTATTCAATTTTTGACACTTCATTTGAACAAGGGCTTGGGATTTTATATTCCTATATGCATGATGAATTTGATCATGGGATAAATCAGTGAGAAAGAGATATTTTTCAACACAGAGGAGAACTTCAAAGGTCAAGTCTTCCACTATCGTGCAAGGATTGAACCCTCTCTGAACAAGAGTGAGATGATATGAATGCATGATATTAAGCATACAACATTTAGCTAAGGGGTTGCTAAATCTTTGAATTATCTTGATTTATGTCCTAAGCTTTATGTGAGGTTATGAATTGTAGAAAATTTTAGTAATGAGTGATTAATTGGGATAGAAAAATTAATTTTATCCTAAGAGCCTAATCATATCCAGGCCACACATTCAAACATTAAACATTGAAGAAACTAAGACAAGCATGCCATTTCTATTGTGCAAACTAAACACAACATCAAAAAAATTTATAACACTAGCACAAAGGAATAAAAGGCTGGTGCGGTCGAGTACCATCGTACAACCCAGAAAAAAAATTTGTAGTCAAGCTCTACTCTTATACAACTCGGTACTTAAAATAATAATTAAAATTTACAAATGAATGCTATGGGGGGTCTTCAAATCTTCATGTCTTCATCTCTTCTTGATTTTCAACATGTCTTTGGTTCTTTGATGTGGTAGGCTTCAAGGCATCACATGGCACCCCACCAATGCTCATATAATCTCTTATATCTAATCCTAATGTAAAATTACATGAAAAATAGGAAAAGTAAATCTAACTACACCTGCAAAACATATGCTAGAATGTCATATGTCATTATAATATAATTTGGACTTAGCACCCTGCACATGGGTAACTATGCCCACTTGTTCTAATTTAGATTATGCTTAGAGGCTTAAGCAACTTGCAAGAAAAACATTTATATTTATTTCTATAACGGCCCTTTAAGCATAATCTCTTGTAGAAATCATGATTAGACTAACAACAACCTAACATCTAGTCTATGCAACATACACCCTAACATTTAGCCTAAAACATTACATTATAAAACAAAATATACACCAAACCATGCACCGTCCTAACGTAGGACTAGAAGTCATGACTTAGCATTCTAATGTGTCTTCTTAAGGCTTGTGTGGTATATCCTAACTAGGCATCAAGGTTAAAATGTTCAAAGTGTGAAAGGATGTTTAATCATAAGAGGTTTATTTCATTTAAAGTGATTTAATTGATTTGAGAATTTTGCTTAGTATTTTCTTTTATTTCATATGGCCTACACTTAGCAACTAAGTGTTGTAAAGAAAAAAGTGGTTTCCCTCTCTCATCCCTATCTCAAACCGACCCTAAATTTTGAATTCATAAGGTCAAAAGAATTTAATAAAAATGGACTGCCTACCCCAATGCCTATTTAAAAGGTGCATGAACTTAGTCCCTTTCTTTACTTCAAACTAACTATATGAAAAAATCTCTGCACTCATCCCTGTTGTAGATAGACTGGTAGAAATATAGGGGCAAGATCATTCACTTATTGCATAACGAGGCTACTAAAAGTGAAGTCGGAAGCTGGGTTGGAAGGCTGGTTGAGCAAATCTTCAAGTTGATAGCATAATGGTGAGTATTCAATCTCTCAAATAAGAAGGATATACATGCTTCTTCCTCATACAAGAATTCACCTATTCTTGCCCAGTTGGAGGACACTCTCACTTCAAGATACTGTAAAAGAGGTATTTCATAACTATTTCTAGTGCTAACAGAAGCCAACTATGGTATCTCATCTTACAATGTCAATAAGTATCAATGAAAAGGTGTATTGATGCTACGGTCCTACTGAAGTTCTCTACATGCTAGCATACTAATGGGAAAGGAGGAAATGTTCATAATGGAATTTCTCCCCCTTACAAAAAGTTGGTGAAAAGGCTAGTGTTTGTTAACTATAATGGAAAAGACAACGTGCATAGAGTGAAGTTTGGCAATAGGAGCAAAGGTATCGAATCATCAAGACCATATGCCCGTCTAGTTCATGGGTGAATCCCTTTGCAACAAGATGAGTTTTCTATCTTTCAATCAATCCATCAAACAACTATTTGAGAGTATACACCCCCTCCAACTATGGGTCATCCTCTCCCCCATCATAAGTAGGGCCTTTCCCTTTAGGCAATGGAACAAGTGAAGTTCCTCCTCCTCTTCAACCATATCCCTTCTACATTCATGATGAGCAAGGGCCTCTGATAAAATTTTTTGGCTCCCTATTGGGCGAGCCTCTATATTTCCTGCTTCAACCCTATACCCCTTCTATTACAGCCTCCAAAATTGGCCTTTTTTAAGCCTGAGTCTTGATTGGTTGAAAAAAAAAGATACTTTCTCTTTCACTACTCAATCAAGTATCTAGGGACCCAAAGTAACCTTTACTTAACTAAAGCATTCATTCAGAGTTGCTATGAGACTATCTTGTCAAAAGCATAGAAGGGGTACCTACCATTCCCATATAGGGAATGCTCCGAGTTTGAGGAATAGAACTTCTCTTTCTTCTTTTTGAAAATAAGGGTTTGAATATCATCATATATAAAAGTTGGAATATCATCATGCTAACTATTTTTCATAAACTCACTTGGAGAACTCATCCAATTCAAAAGTTCCCACTGACACAAGTAATTCAAATACAGAAACTTTGCGTACCATGACACATTCACTCAAACTATCACCTTTTATAGCTAATAATTTATCTCAAAGAATTGAAAAACACAATAGGAGGGATGGGAGGAGAAAAAAAGAAGAGTGAGTTGGTCTCAAGCATCTACCATTATACCCACAATGATTGGTCATACAATCACTATTCATAATGGAAAGGAACATTGACCTATTTCTATCATAGATCATACGGTCGGTCATATTAGAATTTGCACCTGCTCTCACAAAAGTGAGACAAGTGAGAAACGATAAGAAATCTCATCGTTAGTGTTCTACTAAGTCTTCATGTGAAAAGCCTTATCTTAAGAATCTTTGGACTTCAGAGTCTTTATCTTATAGTCAGGGTATAAGTATGTTTCTTTTCTTTTTAGAGTATTCTAAGACTTAAACATTTATAGTATAGGTATATACAACAAAGAAATGGAAGTTTCAACCTATCAATATCTATGGTCTTGGACCATCAAGAATGAGTTTTTTCTTAGAGTTCGAACACTTGATCAATCCATTGACTTCTATTATGTTAATATTAATTACTATTGTTGAAATCATGGTTTTTCTTTCTAGTGACAATGTCTCACGACCAATTGAAATGTTTTGCTCTTTTTGTAATGCTTCCATGTTAGGATTAGTTACTAGTTCCAATTTGATACAAATTTCTCTTTTTTGAGAACAAGTGGGAATGTGGTCATCTTTAGTTCACATGACCTGTTGCAGCAAGTGCTTGTCAAAAAGCTTTTGTAAATCAAAGTCTATTCGATTTTGGTTTCTTATTAGGAACCTTGGGATTTGATTGGATAATTGGTAGTTTCAAATTTTGTTCTTGATCCGGGGTCAATTCTTTCTTTTTATGTTCCTTTTTTTTCATTGTCAATGTAGTTATTAAATCCACACAATTCTCCCCTTAACGTGTGGTTACCTAGTGCCATCAAAGGCCCCACTCTTGTTATGGCTCTTATACATGCTGTTACAATGGTACCAACAGGAATTTATCTTGTAGCTTGGCTTCTTCCTCTTTCCATAGTTATACCTGACATAATGAATCTCGTTTGTTTAGTAGGTCTAAGGGTAGTACTTTTAGGTAGCTCTTCATTTATAGCTATTTTCTTGGGATCCAATTTCATCATTCTTTCATTGAACTTATTGGGATATTTATTAGAGACAAGTCAGAATATTATTCTTATGGGAGATTTCAAAAATATTTATACAACATTCTTGCCACAAACTCAAGAAAGCTAAGTTTTGACTAATCATGTTAATCCAACGTAGGTCTTTTGGTGAAGAATTGATCCAACAAAGAAAGCAGGCAAGGAGGAAAGCTATGCCCCTGATTCAGAACCTAAAAGGCACATTCTTCAACTTATTGAACTCTTTCTTTATACTTGTCCTCTTTTCTCTAGGTAAAAAACTCGACAATGAAAAAAGAGTGTCCTCTCATTTCTTAATTGAAGCACTGCCTATATTTTCAAAGAAGGGAAGACAAGGTGGTCTAATTGTCAAACTAGCTAGTGTAGCCTGATTTGGCACTTATCTTCTTCATGATGTTTCATTCACTGAAATATTGATAGCAGCACCATCCTTTCCATACTGGAAAGACATGTAGGAAAAATTAAAATCTAGCGGGTTATCTGGTTCCCTTTCTCAAGGGCTACTCAATGCATCCCTCCCTCTTTCTCTTTCCATCTGCTTGGTTGATTGGATTGACTATCCATGGGCTTTTTCTTGATTTAAAGGTTTAGATAAGTTGACTGACATATTGAATCAACTTTTGATTCTATATGAAACCTAAAAACTAGTGAAGTAGATGATTTCCCACTAGTAGATAAAAGTCAACTTAAAAATCATAGATAGAAGTAGACCAAAATGAAAAATAGTACATATATGAGTTCCCACTAGTAAAGAAAGACTGTAGTAGGCAAAGCTCAGATTGGACCATTAAGTCTATTGAATCAAGATAGGGAAGGAGAGCTAGTGTTTTAGTGTATTAGGCATTAAGCGATGAGCCTGGGTCCATTTGTTCTCATTTGTGGCTAGATTGAAAGCAAGGAAGCGGGTTTTGTTAGTTCATCTTTGTTTTTAGATCAGATCTAGTAGCCGAGAATACCTATAATTGACCATAAGGGCCTAAAAATGCAAATGATTCATGAAGTCTGCTCGATCTACACCTGGATCATATATGGAGATTGAAGCCCTTTTCTTCTTTCAGAATCAAACTATTGCATTTTCTTTTTGAAAAAGAAACTCCTCTCTCCTTTTTTGAGCTCTGAGATTGTACAGTATAGGTAGCATGGGATGGGAGAGCAGGAAGGGAAAATGACATAGTTGTCCTGACATTCTTTTTCAATTACCTTCAAGTCACAGTGGCTGATCTAGTGTGACCGTTATCATCGCTAGTACAGGGCACATTATGTTGCACACATTTGGAAGAGGAAGAAGATTGACATGCTATATCTATATATCTTCTTCGATTCTTCTACTTTGATAATACTTTAGCTCTATCTTAAGGAGCTCCAAACTTAAAGTAATACATAGACCTCTAAAGAACAAGGCCCAGTGCATGAACACGAGGTGTCGTCCTCACCAGATCATCAGACTAAAACCCAAATTTAAAGATTCATGATCCTTGCAGCTAAATTCATACCCCAGACCTGAATTGTGTCATGGTGGTACTCTTCTATAGCTTCTTCTACATAGGCTCCTCCACTTCTATAATTTAGAAGGTAACCTTTCCAAACTCAATTGGAAGAACTGATCACTTTCTACAAGAAAAAAAGAGTGGAATTTTTAGAAAGAGAATCATCTATTTCTATCATTTCTTGAACTTAGTAAGAAGCCACTCAGATGCACCCACTACACACCACACACTCAGATGATTAGCGTGGTTCTTCCCCCAGCCATTTATCCAGGGTTGACCACATCATCACTATTTCTCAATGTGTGGCCATGATCATAATTTTTTTCAGTGTGAAGTATGTCTAAGCTTGACAATAAGTGGAGATTTTGAGTCCCTCGGAATGCAACCACCCCCTTCTAGAATAGAAAGAATTTGAGGCCCACTCACCCAAATAGGAGTGAGTGGTGAAGGGAAGAAGTGATGGTGGTTTCATGAATTCTTTTTCATAGTTAGTGGAAAATTTCTTTTTTTTTGTAAGGAAGGTTAAGATACCCAGAGAGTGATATATTTTTTATTTTATTTGTTATATTTCATTCATTCTTCCTGCCCTCATTTCAAACTTATTTGTATCACCCAAGAAGGCATGATAAAAAAAATGGATCCAATACTAAGACACTAGAGAGAAAACTCTAGCCTTCCTTATCTTAGATATGCTCTTTCTCTCAGAAGCGAAGCACCCAAAGATAGAAGCAAGAGAGAGAGGCTGGACGGTGATGTAGATAAAGAGAGAAAAAGTAGCATATGAAAAGTTTTAAGTCTAATAGTTAATTTTGAGGGATCAATTTTGAAGCAAGTGAAAGAACTAGTTGCATACATATATAGAAAGAACTATCTCTTCAAAGTCAAAGAGAGGGTGATCTTCAAGTTTTGAGATTGATTCTAACATCAAGCAGTTACCTACTTAAATAATTTTGCAAGCTACCCCTTGATGCTTACACACCTTTTGCACTATAGATCCAGGAGGATTCGAACATCAATATCCCATAGAAGTGTAGTTTTTCTCCGATCCTAAGATACAATACAAGACTTTCTCTTTGCAATTAGTTTCATACCAGATGACATAAGTTCTCAATAGAAGTTCGGGGTGCCATTCTTAGCCAAAGCAGCTGAAAAGCAACAATCACATGGAAAAAGAAAGATTCTTCTAGCTAGTAGCAACAATGAATGTCTCTCTCACTAGGGCTCTTCCATGGGGGATCTTGATGATGCTTTCTTCTTTTTGTTTGATTCCCAGTTCACTAGAAATGCTTACTCAAACTGTGTCTAGTTGGTACACTTAGTTCCCTATCTATTGAGTCATGAAATGATAACAACAACGGGGTGAATTGAAGTTTGACTTAGGTGCTAAATAGTAGTGTGGAGAAATTAAACTTGCCAGCAATAATAAATTAGGCATCTATCCAACCTTTCTCAGATACAAGCTTGTTCTTCTTGGTTATTACACCAAACCAGGGAAACCTGCATCTATAAGGTTAGCTAAAGATATGGCTTCATGGAAATCATCTATGGAACATACCAGATGAGGGTTTCCACCAAGCTTTTCATTTTCATAATGGCGATAGTGAAATAACACCTGATCATCCAGAATTTTTGTGATGGAACATGTAGCTACTTCCATAGTCAACATGCATACATAAAGGATAACACAACCTCTACCATGCCATATTCTTCCATGTTGAAAGTAATGATTTGCTCATAAGAATGGTGGAGGATGAGCTAAGTTGGTGACTTCTACATTACCAAAAAAACAAAGAGGTAGGCTCTGGAAGATGAAATAGGTGGAGGCATTGTATATAAAGATAGATGAACAACAAGGAACAATATGCTCCTGGCTATCTTGAAATTCTCTTCCAGCTTGTCAACGCTTCACGCCTCACTTTTCATTTGGGTCCCTACTACAAATAGCGTAAGTTGTTCATTAATAGGACTCATGTCGAACAAAGGGTTTGGCTGACATGAGATCGGAGCCCTGGTACAAAAGTGGAATGCCCAGTACATAAACCACTACTTGTCCTTGCTTTTGGGAAGGTCTGATGCTCTATCTCTTACAAGAAAGATTGAAGATAGAATTCTTCTAACAAAGTCCACTTACTGGTGTGAAAATATGTTCACCGATAGCAGCCTACAAGAACTTTTATCACTACAAAGATCAGATTAGCATTCTTTTTTGTTTTATTGAAAGATTCATAGCTAGAGCCTTATCTATCATAGGATTTCTTGAAAATAACTAGTCTATCAGTTACGAGTAATAATACCATCTCCTATTAGCCTCTCCTTCTTTGCAAGAGACTCAAGATCTTTAGCTGCTTTGGTCACTAGTGAAGTTCGCTAGTTAATAGATTCCAATCACATATTGCTCCATGCCAAAGGTGAACTAAAAACAAGGTTTGTTCTAAAAACATGAACTTGAATGAGAAAGAAAAATTTTGTATAGCATAGAAAGTAAGAATGAAAAAAAATCATTTTTTAGACTTAAGGAATTCTAAAGGAAAGATGCAAGGTACTTTATTAGATTAGAGTATGGACAGCTTAAAGTCTCATAGCAAGCTTCCCTCTCCCTTCAGTCGAGTACTTCGTTCCTCTCACTTTGCTCAAGCCTCTCCTCTCCTTTCAATTGAGTATACAATCTATCTAAGATAACCTCGTATGTAGGTATAGTAACAGCTATCTTTAGATCAACAATCAGAGCATCATATTCGACTTCATTGATGGTGCAAAAATTGGACAAATGATATGAGAATCTCATCACATCACGGTCCGTAGTTAAGAGAATTATTCCTACCCCCGCCTTTCTTGGAATAGTAGATTGTGGTTCTTCTCCTCTTTGAGAGGAAGCTGTACCATCAAAGTATTTCTTCCAGTGGTGAATGCTAGTAGCCCCTAAGTTCATGATTTGTTCATCTAGGAGATCAACACTAACCAGAGAGTCTATAGGAAGTGGGTGTGATGCTAAGAAACCTGCTAGTGCTTGTCCATTCACCGCATGGATTGGTACAAAGGTAATGTCAAATTGCTAGAGGATCATAGACCATTGTGCCAACCATTCGGATAGCGTCGGCTGTGTCATGAGATACTATAGTGGATTGATCCTAGAGATTAAGTTCACCTTATAAGGAAGCATGTACTGCTATAGGTTTTGAGATACAAAGATTAGAGCTAGGAAATGCTTCTCAATGAGAGGATAATTAGAGAGATAGATAATGGTAGTAGTAGATTGGCTTGGGCCAACAAAGCACCAAGGGAGTTGTCTAACATAGTAGTGTAAAGTATGAGCGGCTTGCCCGAGTAATTCTTGGATGTCTTTGAAGGCATTCTCACACTTATCATCCCACTTGAACTTGGCATCCTTTTTGATAAGTGCTGAGAATGGCTGATATCTTCCTGATAGGTTGGATATAAAGCATCTTAGATATGCTAACCGCCCTTGGAATGATCTGACCTGAGTTAAACTTTTAGGCAATGGTATTTCTAATATTGCCTTAATCTTCTATGTATCCATTTTGATTCCCTGGCATCAAATAATAAACCTAAAGAATTTCCCTGAAGCTACTCTAAATGCACACTTCAAGGGGTTTATTTTGGAGTTAAATTATCTTAACTATTCAAAAACCACTCTCAAGTCAAAGAGATAGTCTTCCTTTTTTGTACTTTTGACCATGAGATCATCAACATAGAACTTGACTTGATGATGAATGAGATCATCAAAGATTTGAGTCATAGCCCGGTATGTAGCACCAGCATTTTTAAGGCTAAAAGGCATGACCTTATAATAATATATTTAGATCGGGGTTCTCAAAGCCATGTTTCATTCATCTTCAGGGGTCATCTTTATTTGGTTATATCCAGATGAGCCATCCATGAAAGAGAAGACTGCATGATCTGAGGCAATGTTCACCATTAGCTCTAGGATTAGTAGTGGCAATTCATCTTTTGGGCATGCCTTATTTAAATCCCTAAAATTGATGCATATGTGAATTTGGCCATTTTTTTCTTAACTAGGATGAGACTGACTAACCAAGTAGGGTATTTTTTCCCGAATGAAGCCAACATCGATTAGTTTCTTGACTTCATAAATGACCTATTGTTTTATGTCTAATCACATGCATCTAGGAGCTTGCTTGATAGGGTTAGCAGTAGGCTCTATTGCTAGTTTATGGATCGCTACATTAGGAGCCAATCCAAGCATCTATTCATAACTCCATGCAAAGCAATCCTTAAACTCAGTCAATAGCCTAACTAAGTCATTGGTTTCAATTTCATTCAACAAAGAACCGATGTATGTCGGGTGTGGATCTTCTTCAGCTCCTAAGTTGATTTTCTTGAGCTCGTCGATTATTAACTTGATCTCTTCTTCAAACTCTAACGGTGAATCTTTGACTTCAAAATCATCTATATCATCTGAAGTTTCTAAGCACAGCTCTTTATATGAGTTAATATAATTTGAAAAGAACCTATCAGATTCCAAATGATTGGTGATGACTAAGTAAATATCATCATCATTTGGAACCTTGTGAAATCCTAGTCTTGATTAAGAGATTTTGCATTTATTCTTCCATATTATTTTGAAGTAGTCTAACTTTTACTCTAACTCTTCATACTTGTGGATGACTTAGGGGCTTCCTTAGCTACCAAACCCTCAGCTTTTTGAGAGGAAAGTGGGGTTAGAGCTAAGGTTCCCAAGTGACACCTAACTGTTTCACATATAAACTTGGATACTCCTATGCTTTACTTTGAGCCTGGTCTTCATCACTATCTGACTCAAGTGTCACCTCTAAGGGAATCTACTCCTAAGAAGAGCTGGCTAGTGTAATATAAGACTCATCATATGAACTAGATTTTAAGTCTATATGGATAGCAGGTGTACTCTTGGTAGTTCGGACATATCTTCTATTGGGTGGTGAATAAGGAGGTTTTCCACCCGAGTACCTCTGAGCTGACCTCTTTCTCTACCTTGTGGAAGTTAGGTCGGCCTACCTATATGTTCGAATGGAGTAATGAACTATGGCTAGAATCTAATGTCAGGCTCCACTTCCTCTCCTCCAAATTTCTTTTCTTTTTAATTTTCTATTTTCTTTTCTTTTTTTCCTTTTCTCTTTTCTTTTCTCTTTTCTTTTTTTTTCTTTTATTTTTAAACTTTTGCCAAGTTTATGAGAATAGAGTTGTTGATTTTGAGGGAGGTAGTAAGCCGCATCCTCATATATCCCGATCTCATGAACAATAAATCACATGAGATCTCCTTTGACATAGTATATGATCCCACCTCTCACGAACTTCATACACTAATGTAGAGAGGATGGAACTATGTTGTTCTCATGTATCCATGGTCTCCCAAGCAAAGTGTTAAAAGATGTATCTGAGTTTACAATATGAAACTTGGCTTCTATTTTGTAATCATCTATCTCCAAGGGCAACATTATGGAGCCTAAGGCCTGTTGACCTCACTTTAGTGAATTCAATCTTCCCATCTTAGACTTAGGAGTCTTCTTGACACTAATACTTCCATAGTCATAAGACACTTCTAAAACAATTAACCTAAGCCTAAACTTAGAAGGGTTAACCATAAGATTAGGTTATGCTTTAATTAGGATAATCCACCTACCCAACCAAAATCCAATCCATGTTCACCTTCTCACCAAAGCTCAAGTTCAATTCAAACATCAAATTCAAATCCAAATCCAAATTCAAAACCAAATGATTGAAGCTCAAGATCAAATCCAAACTTGAAACCCTTCCTAAGCCATATAACCTATCCCATGGACTTAGCCAAATCTTAATCCAAATCAATCCAAAATCTGATTTTCCCATAATCAATTTATATCTTCAATCATCTTCCTAAATATAAATAAAATATCATTCAAATGATCAAAACTAAATCAAACTAAATCAAATTAAATCAAAACCTTCCTAAGACATTTGACCTATCCCATGGACTTAGCCAAATCCAAATCAAGTCAAACTCAATTGATTTTCTCACAAATCAATCATATTTTCAATCATCTTCACAAATGAAATATACATTTATATCAACAAAATTAAATCAAACAAAGAAAATCCAAACCAAGACCCAACTCCATGAAGCTCCTTCATTCCAAAACCCAAATTCAATTGATTTTCTCATGAATCAATCATATTCACAAATATAAATGAAATCTATAATCATCAAACCAAATCAACCCAAGTTAAAACCCAACTTAACCCTTTTGACTTGAAGTGTTTAAATGAACCAAAACCCATTTGAACCAAAGCCAATTACAATTGAATTTATATATCATTCCCAAATCCATATATAAACTCAACTAAATCAAACTCAACCCAAAATCAAGCAAACTAAACCTAATTGATCCACTTGACCCAAAGTGGCCAATTTGACCTATTTGATCCAAGTTCTAATCCTACCCAAATTGGATTGAACCAAGCCCATCAAAACCTCTCATCATGATTGTTGATCACCCTAGGTTGATCAATTGTCCCAAATTGGGTCAAACCAAGTCAACTTGGTCATTTGACCAAGTCAACCCTTTAACCCATATGAACCCAAACTAGCCAAATTGCAATCTAAGACAAATGACTTGAAATCAATGATTCATACCGAAATCAAAATCAATATTTGAATATGAGACCTTCAATTGAGTCAAACCAAACACAATTGGCCCTATTGACCCAAGTTTACCCAAATTGACATAAAAGACCAAATTGGATCAAATCAAAATATAAACCAATTTGATTGTAACCAATGGCTCAAGTTTTTTCCAAATTGATTGTTGAACTTGACCAAAGTCATGATTTGTCCAAATTAAACCCTATTGGCCTACTTAGCCCAAAGTAACCTAAAGGTTCAAGTTGGTCTAAATTAAATCCAAATCCAAATTATTTGAAACCAAAGCCTACAATCATCTTCAATTGGTCAACTAAACCCAAACCAACACCCAACCCAAGCTGCTTGCTTAATCAAATTGGTCAACTTAACCCATTTGACCCAAATGAATTTGAATGAGCTAAAATAAAATCTAAGCCAAACTAAACCAAAAAAATTAAACCAAAACTTCCCAAATTATCATGAACTTAATTGTTTAGTTTCACTTGAACAATTGGTCAACTTGACTAACCTAACCCAATTTGACCTAAATGAGTCAAATTGAGCCAAACCAACCAAATCCAAATAATTGACTTGAAATTTGGGCTAACCCACTTTGGCTCATTTCTACCCAAATCAAATTTAATGCCAAATAATCATTCTATCACATGAGACAAATCACCCATGTAAGTGGTCATTTCATTTCTTGGCCACTTAGTACTCTCCCAATGGTCCACCTAGTCACCTAATGCCAACTGACCCAAGGGGGCCATGATCCATGGAAGGTGAAATCACCTCACCCTCTCCATTGGAGCATTTGAAACCCATAGGACATCTATGATTCCTCCTTGGCAGCCACCTCCACACCTTCAACCAACCAAGCCGAGTGAACTCACCTCCTTCCTGCCACCCACAACTCCCTCAGATTGCTAGACAGCCACTAGAAGCCAAACCTGATTTTGACATTCAATTATGATGAAGTGGGGTATACACCCTCTCATTTCCACTTAAACACACACAAAAATCATTCCTCAGAGCCCTAGCTACCCAAGATGAGCATTAGAGCCATTACTTAAGCTCCCAAGCTGATTCCTTGATCAAAAAATGCCATCCCATCCATCCCAAAATAAGACACTCCCATTTCTAACAAACTTCCATATTTCTCCATTAAACTCAAATTAACTTTGCACACACCTTCCCTAGGCCTCATCGAGCAAGAATGAATCATCTCCTAAGCTTCCCGAGCATCGGAGGTGGGACTTCAATCAAAGCTAAGCTCCAAATCATCGGTTTAAGGGCTTCTAAGCAAACATCGAGGAATTGATCCAATTATTACTCAACAGGGCTTCATCTCCACTAGATGAAGCATCCTTAATCATTTGAGCCACCAGGTTTGAGCTCCGGTGAGCTATTCTTCCAAAACTAATCCTTAGGAAAAAATGGGTTGGAGCTTTTTGAAGAAAACTTGCATCTCGTGTGATCTTGATTGTTGGATCCCCTCCGATTGATGTCATGAAGGTGTGTGATCCTTTTGGAGTTGATCCGAGCTCACATAAGCTCGAATCAAGTGAGCAATGGTGGATGGACTCCATTCTCCCTCACTCGAATGATCATAATGGATGATCGTGATTAGATCTACTAGATCGATCTGATTTAATCCTATTAAGCTGTGGGATTAATCGTATCTATCCAATCTTATATCGCATTAATGAGAAAGCTCCCCACAGTGGGTCCGCTGCTAATATAAGTTGGATAAGTAGCCAATCACACCATGTGGAAAGTGTATCAAGTGCCAAGGCGCCATGTGCCACCAACAAGATTAGGCTTTAATTAGGCTTAATTAATCATTTTTAATTATCATAACTTCTAAAAATCAAAAGAAATCATAGAAAAATAAGAAAAGCAAATAAATACTCATTTTAAAAGTATTTCATAAGAGAATTATTTGAAAATGATCTTAACTAATTTTGAAAAGTAATTAAAGTTTTATTACAAAATTAATTAGCTTAATTACTCCTTAATTACTTGAGCAGTTAATCCTAAATTTTATGGGTTAATTTAATGGGATGACCTCTACCTCCCATGATTTTCTTGGATTTATTGCTCACTTAATTAGAAAATTAATTTACCTTATACTATGCTTTTAAGTTAATTAATGATTAATTAATCCCATGAAGCATAAATTGGTAATTAAGTTTATTAATCATTGTTCAACAGTAAGTGAACTAAGGAATAGGGTTGGGACCCCTTTCACTAAGTTTATTTCACCCTTTTTAAAAATGAAATTTATTAAGATCTAACTAATTAATTAAATCAAATAATCAAATTAAAATTATAATCACATAAGACCTTAATTAATTAAATCATGGGGTAGATCTTTAGGTGTTTAATAGCCTAAAGGAGTTTAATGAAATTATGGTTAGTCCACATGTGTGGGAAAACCATAAGAGTAATTAATTAAGTCACTTAATAAAATTAACTATTAATCATGAGCCAATTGCATTAGGCCCCTTTTATTTCTGATCATTGCAAGTTTATTTTCCATGCATATCATGTTGGCTCATAATTATTTAGTTAATTACTTTAAGGTGACATGATAAGAGTAATCAATTCATCTAATCAAGGCTACATCTTAATTAACCCATAAAATCAACTTAATTACATTTCCTTAAATTAAATCAAATCACTAATGTAGGAATGGGTTTAAAATAACAAGTGATGATTTCTATTCTCCTTTTTAAATTAAATCAAATCCAAAACTTAATTAATAAAGAAGATTTAGTTTGCTTTAAATAATCTTATTTGATTTGATTATCCTTAAGAACTAGTTTAGTTGAATGAATCACATGCTTATATTTGATTGTCCTCTTTCCAATCATGTTAAATTTAGTATGTCATTTGAATTCATGCATCCATCTTTTCAAAATCAAGTAAAATAAAATGGATTTTTTTATGTAAGCTTTCATGTGTTGATTTAATTTAATATATGTATGGCTATTATCACTATTAAATCCAAATGTACTTTTCAAAAGCTTATAAATGAATAATAATCGTTATGATGCTAGTTAAATACATAAGAAATGCATGTACTTGTATAGAATGTGAGTTCTTTCCTCTATTCATGTGCTGATTTATATAAGATTGAATGCTAAAGGGTATATAGTCTGGACATCCCGGGAACACGAGGCCTTAGTTAGCCCCAAGGAGGTTATTTGATTACCTCACTTCCTTGGTTTGTTACTTGGTTGGTGAAATCGAAAACAAGAAATGTTGAATTTGAAATTGTTCTCTGTTAAAAAAAACCAAAAACCCTAAACCCTAAACTAAAACCTGAATACTAAACCTAAAACCTAAACCCTAAACCCTAAACCCTAATAATCCTAAACCCTAAACCCTAAAAACCTAAACCTATACTAAATAAAACCTAAAAATAAAATAAATAAATTTAACCTAAAACAAAATAAAATAGAAACCTAAACTAAAATCTAAACCTAAACCTAAACCTAAACCTAAACCTAAACCTAAAAATAAAATCAAATAAAAACTAAACTAAAATAAAATAAATAAAAACCTAAACTAAACTAAAAAATAAAATAAATCTAAAAATAAAAAACCAAAATAAAATAAAACCTGAATGTAAAATAAAAATAAAATAAAATGAAAATAAAATAAAATAAAAACTAAATTAAAACCTAAACCTAAATAATAAACCTAAAAATAAAACCTAATCCATAAACTAAAAAAAAACTTAAACCTAAAATAAAAAAAAAACCTAAACATTAACTAAAATAAACTAAACTAAAATTAATAAAACTTAAACCTAAACCTAAAATAAACTAAACCTAAATAAACCTAAACTAAATAAAATAAAATATATTAAAATAAACCTAAAGTTAAACAAAAATAAAACCTAAAAATAAACCTAAAATAAAAACCTAACACCTAAACCTAAAAAATAAAATAAAAACCTAAACCTAAACCTAAAAATAAAAAATAAACTTGAGCAAAAAAAAAATAAAATAAAAATTAAACTAAACAAAAAGATAAACATAAACCTAAACCTAAACCTAAATAATAAACTAAAATAAAAAACCTTAACTAAAAATAAATAAACACAAAATAAATAAACTAAATTAAAATACAAAATAAACCTAAATAAAATATAAATTAAACTAAATAAAGCTACCAATTACTTTAATCTTAAAACCCTAAACACTAAATCCTAAACCCTAATCACTAAAACCTAAACCATAAACCCTAAACCCTAAAACTAACCCTAAACCCTAAACCCTAGCCCTAAACCCTAAACCCTACACCCTAAACCGTAAACCCTAAACCGTAAACCATAAACTAAAACCTAAACCTAAAAGAAAAAACCTAAACCTAAACCTAAAACTAAAGAAAATAAAAACCTAAACCTAAATAAATTGAAATCAAAACCTAAACCTAAATCTAAATAAACCTAAATAAATAAACTAAAAAATGAACCTAAACAAAACCCAAAATAAAAATAAAAATGTAAACCTATACCTAAACATAAAAAATAAAGAAAACCTAAATCTAAACTAAACTAAATAAATAAAAATAAAAATAAAACCCTAAACCTAAACCTAAACCTAAATAAATAAACTAAATTAAATAAATAAAACTAAAATAAATAAATAAATAAAATAAAACCTAAACCTAAACCTAAACTAAACTAAATAAAACTAAATAAACCTAAACCTAAAACTTAAATCTAAACTTAAACCTAAACCTAAACCTAAACCAAAAATAAACCTAAACTTAAACCTAAACTAATCTAAAAAACTAAAAACTAAAAAACCTAAAACTAAAAAACCTAAACTTGACTAAAACCTAAATCTAAACTAAACTAAATAAACCTAAACCTAAACCTAAACTAAATAAATAAAATAAAAATAAATAAATAAAAAATAAACCTTAACCTAAACCTAAACCTAAAATAAACCTAAACCTAAACCTAAGTAAACCTAAACCTAAAACCTAAATCTAAAACCTAAACCAAAACCTAAACCTAAATTAAAATGAACAAATAAAATAAACATAAACCTATTAAAATAAAAACCTAAAGTAAAATAAACTAAACTAAAAACCTAAACCTAAAAAATTAAAATAAAACCTAAACCTAAACCTAAACCTAAACATAAACTAAACTAAAACTTAAATATATAAACATAAACCAAAACCTAAACTAAAATAAGTAAAATAAACCAAAAAATAAAAATAAAAATAAAAACTAAAATAAAGTAAAAAAGTAAAACCTAAACCTAAACCTAAACCAAAAAACATGAACCTAAACCTAAACTAAAATAAACTAAGCTAAATAAAATAAATAAAACCTATACCAAAACCTAAATAACAAAACCTAAATCTAAACTAAATAAACTCAAAAATAAATAAAATAAACCTAAACTAATTAAAACCTAAACCTAAACCATAAACCTAAACTAAATAAAAATAAATAAACCTAAACTAAACCTAAAAACCTAAACCTAAACCTAAAAAACCTAAACCTAAACCTAAATAAAACCTAAACCTAAAAACTAAAATATAAACCTAAAACTAAACCTAAACCTAAACCTAAACCTAAACCTAAGTAAACATAAAACCTAAACCTAAATAATCCTAAACCTAAATGTAAACATAAAATGGATAAATAAAAATAAAATCTAAACTAAATAAAATGAAAATAAACCTTTAAACTAAAACTCTAATCCTAAACTAAAACCATAAACCAAAAACTTAAGCCAAAACCTAAACTAAACTAAATAAACTTAAATAAATAAAATCTAAATAAATAAACCTAAACTAAATAAACCTAAACCTAAACCCTAAAACTTGAAACCCTAAACCTAAACCTAACCTAAACCCAAAACCTAAATAAAACTAAATAAACTAACTAAACCTAAACCTAAACCTAAAACCCTAAACCCTAAAACATAAACCCTAAACCTATAACCATAAACCTAAACCTAAACCTAAACCCTAAAAAACGCTAAACCCAAAAAAAAAATAAACCCTAAACCCTAAACCTTAAAAAAACTTAAAACCTAAACCTAAACTAAATAAACCTAAAATAAACAAATAAATAAACCTAAACCTAAATAAAATAAAAAATATAATATAATAAAAACCTAAACTAAACTAAAACCTAAATTTAAACTTGAACCTAAACCTAAACATAAATAAAAAATAAAATAAAATTAAAAATAAAAACTAAACTAATATAAAATAAATAAAAACCTAAACAAAACTAAAAAAATAAAATAAACCTAAAAATAAAAAACCTAAATAAAATAAAATTGAAACGTAAAATAAAATATAATAAACCTAACACAAAATAAAATAAAAACTAAATAAAAACCTAAACTTAAACAATAAACCTAAAAATAAATCCTAAAAATTAATACAAAATAAAACCTAATGCTTAAACTAAAAAATAACTTAAACCTAAAATAAAAATAAAATAAGCCTAAAGCTTAACTAAATAAACTAAAATAAAATTAATAAAACCTAAACCTAAACCTAAACATTAACCTAAACTAAATAAAATAAAATATACTAAAAATAAACCTAAACATAAACTAAAAAATAAAACCTAAAATAAAAACCTAAAACCTAAACCTAAAAAATTAAAATAAAACTTAAACCTAAACCTAAAAATAAAAACAAAAACCTAAACCTAAAAAATAAAATTAAACTAAAACTAAACTAAAAAATAAACATAAACATAAACCTAAACCACAAAAATAAATTAAAATAAAAAACTTAAATTAAATCAAAATAATAAATAAACCAAAATAAAAATATAAAATAAACTAAATAAACTAAATATACCTAAACCTACCGGTTTACTTAATTATTTAAAAAAATACCCCATAAACCCTAAACCCTAAAACCTAAACCCTAAACACTAAACCCTAAACCCTAAACCCTAAACCCTAAACCCTAAAACCATAAACCCTAAATCATAAAATAATCCTAAAACCTAAACCCTATATCCTAAATCATAAACCCTAAACTCTAAACATAAAATAAAAAACCTAAACCAAAACCTAAAACTAAATAAACTAAAAACCTAAACCTAAATAAACTAAAATCAAAACTTAAACCTAAATAAACTAAAATCAAAACCTAAACCTTAACCTAAAACTAATTAAACCTAATGAAACTAAACTAAAAAATAAACCTAAATAAACCTAAATAAATTAAATAAATAAACCTAAACCTAAACTTAAACTAAATAAACCTAAACCTAAAATAAAAATAAAGCCCTAAACATAAAAACTAAATAAAACCTAAACCTAAACCTAAACCAAAACTAAATCAATAAAAATAAAAACCTAAACCTAAAGCTAAACCTAAACCTAAAAAAATAAACTAAATAAAAAAAGCAAAACTAAAACAAATATATAAACAAAATAAAACCTAAACCTAAACCTAAACTAAACTAAATAAAACTAAACCTAAAACTTAAATCTAAACCTGAACCTAAATCTAAACCTAAAAAACTTAAACCTTAGCCTAAACCTAAACTAAACTAAAAAAACTATAAACAAATAAACCTAAACCTAAAAAACCTAAAGCAAAATAAAACCTAAACCTAAACTACACTAAATAAACCTAAACCTAAACCTAGACCTAAACCTAAACCTAAACCTAAAACCTAAACTTAAACTAAATAAATAAAATCAAAAATAAATAAATAAAAAATAAACCTAAACCTAAACCTAAACCTAAACTAAAATAAGTAAATAAAATAAACCTAAAACCTAATAAAATAAAAATCTAAACTAAAATAAACTAAACTAAAAACCTAATCCAAAAAAGTTAGAATAAAACATAAACCTAAATATAAACCAAAATCTAAACTAAAACTTAAATAAATAAACCTAAACCTATACATAAACTAAAATAAATAAGATAAACCAAAAAAAAAGTAAAAACTAAAATAAACTAGAAAAATAAAAAACCTAAACCTAATCCTAATCCTAAACTTAAAAACCTAAACCTCAACCTAAACCTAAACCTAAATATATAAAACTAAAAACTAAACCTAAGCCTAAACCTGAACCTAAACCTAAACTAAATAAACTAAAAAATAAATAAAATAAACCTAAACCTATTAAATCTAAACCTAAATAAAAACCTAAAGCTAAACCTTACCTAAAACTAAACCTAAACCTGAACCTAAACCTAAACCTAGATAAACCTAAAGCCTAAACCTAAATAAACCTAACCTAAACCAAATCCTAAATCTAAACCTAAAATAAATAAATAAAATAAACCTAAAACCCTAAACCTAAACTAAAACCTAATAAACACCTAAACATAAACCTAAACTAAACTAAATAAACCTAAATAAAAAAAACCTAAACCTGCCTAAACCTAAAAAAAACCTAAATCTAAAAAATAAATTAAAAAAATAAAATAAACCTAAACTAAACTAATAACCTAGATAAAAAAATAAAATCTAAACATAAAATAAAAATAAACTAAAACCTAAACCTAAACCTAAACCTAAACAAAAACAAACTAAAATAAACTAAAAAAAAAATCAAAAATAAACCTAAACCTAAACCTAAACCTAAACCTAAACCTAAAAATAAACTTAAAACCTAAACTTAAACTAAATAAATAAAATCAAAAATAAATAAATAAAAAATAAACCTAAACCTAAACCTAAACTAAAATAAATAAATAAAATAAACCTAAACCTAATAAAATAAAAATCTAAACTAAAATAAACTAAACTAAAAACCTAAACCTAAAAAGTTAGAATAAAACATAAACCTAAATATAAACCAAAATCTAAACTAAAACCTAAATAAATAAACCTAAACCTATACATAAACTAAAATAAATAAGATAAACCAAAAAAAAAAAGGTAAAAACTAAAATAAACTAGAAAAGAAAAAACCTAAACCTAATGCTAATCCTAAACTTAAAAACCTAAACCTCAACCTAGACCTAAACCTAAATATATAAAACTAAAAACTAAACCTAAGCCTAAACCCAACCTAAACCTAAACCTAAAAATAAACTAAAAAATAAATAAAACCTAAACCTTAAACCTAAACCTAAAATAAAACCTAAAGCTAAACCTAACCTAAAACTAAACCTAAACCTGAACCTAAACCTAAACCTAGATAAACCTAAAGCCTAAACCTAAATAAACCTCAACCTAAACCTAATCCTAAATCTAAACCTAAAATAAATAAATAAAAATAAACCTAAAACCCTAAACCTAAACTAAAACCTAATCCTAAACACCTAAACATAAACCTAAACTAAACTAAATAAACCAAAATAAAAATACCTAAACTAAATAAACCTAAGCCTAAAACCTAAAACCTAAATCTAAAAATAAACTAAATAAATAAAATAAACCTAAACTAAACTAAAAACCTAGATAAAAAATAAAATCTAAACATAAAATAAAAATAAACTAAAACCTAAACCTAAACCTAAACCTAAACCTAAACCTAAACAAAAATAAACTAAAATAAACTAAACAAAAAATAAAACCTAAACCTAAACCTAAATAAATAAAAAAATAGAAACCTAAACCTAAACTAAATAAACTAACAAAATAAACCTAAACCTAAAATAATAAACCTAAAACCTAAACCTTAACATAAATAAAAATAAAACTAATTAAACTAAAAAAAACCTAAACCAAAGCCTAAAATTAAAATAAACCTAAACTAAAATAAAATAAATAAGTAAACCTAAACCTAAATAAACTAAAACTAAATAAACCTAAACCTAAACCTAAACCTAAAAATAAAAACCTAAACCAAAACCTAAATTAAAAATAAATCCTAAACCTAAATAAACTAGGTAAAATACTTTTCCTCTGATTGGTGGATTGGTTGTAGCTCCTTGGTTTTTGCTGATTTTTTATTTTCTCTTTCGTGTTGATTGCTTGATCTATGGGGGTTGGAGGGGAGTTTGCTTGCCTCTGGCTTGTTTTCTCTCCATCCTCATTTACTATTGGTGGTTGGGTGGTCCTCATTGGTTTTGTTACCCTTCATTGTTTGTCTGACAGGGTGACTACCATTTCTATGTTTTGGTTTTTTTGATGATCTCTAGGAGGGTCATGGCTATGCCTGCTGTTATTTTTTTCAAACTATTTTGGGCTCTATTTTGGGTTAGCCTTTTGTTTTGGCTGGTCGCCCCCCTTTCGATATTGGATCCTATTGCTATGGTTGTTGAGTGGTGGTCTCTTCATGATTTGATTAGATTTGGTCTATACATTTTAGTTATTTCTTCTAGTTGGGGATTCTTGTTGGTTGGTCGTCTCTTTGATTAGCATGAGGACATCCGCTTTGTGGTTTTTCCTTCCTTTAGTTATGGTTGATTTTGGTGGTCATACCCGGTGGCTTTTTTTTCACTCAGGATTGATGGCATCCTTTTCTCCGCTTGGATTTCTGCGTGTTTACCGATGGCTAGTTGTCCATTGCTTGGAGCTTTGATGACTATTATTTGAATGATTTGTTGTTTTTTTATTTTATTTTAGTCTTTTCTGGCTATTGTATTAGATGTTGCTATGCTTTTGAATTGTCTTATCCCTTTGAATTCTTCCTTATGGTGGCTCACATCCACCTCAGTATCTTCTAGGTGGCTAGCTATTTGTGATTGGTCTACTATGGTTTTGGTTGATTGTTTGGCTGTTGGCTGAATTTTTCTTTGTTTAATGCGCCTAGAATCCTTTAGGTTGCTTGCTTTCAAAGTTTATCAAATGTGTACGACTATGATGATCAAGTTACCCATATCTTCTTTTTGGTTGGTAGCATTGCATATGAATGCAACCCATCTTAATAAGTATGGATGCTCATATGCATTGTTGCCCTTTGAGATGATCTTAACTAAGCTTGAGCCTTTTCTTTCTCAGCTCCCTCTAATTGATTTCTTTATCCTTATTCTTGTTAAATACGACTATTTCCTTTGTAGTGTTTTGCATTTTCTTTATAAGTTGGAACTTTTAGATGGAATGATCATACCAACTCAAGTGTTGATGTGGATCTTTCTATCTTGCCTCAAAAGGGATCATGAGCTGACAAGTCTTTTGACTTTTTTTTATATTTAATAGTAATGATCCTTTCCTCTTTGCTTTTTTTTTGTTACTATCTATTTGTTTTCCATTGTACATAGATGGGAGTTTAGCTCTTTAGGTTCCTTGTAGCTCGACTAGATCTTTGAGCTTTAACCCTATTAAGGACTTTGTATGCTTTTCTTTTATGGTAATAAAATTCTAACCTTTCCTTAAAATAAAAAATAAAAACCCTAAACCCTCAACCTTAAACCCTAACCCTAACCCTAAACCCTAAACCTAAACCTTAAACCCTAAACCCTAAAACCCTAAACCATAAACCATAAACTAACCTTAAACCCTAAACTCTAAACCCTAAATACCCTAAACCCTAAATCCTAAACCCTAAAACCTAAACCCTAAACTCTAAGCTAACCCTAGACACTATACCCCAAAAACCCTAAACCCTAAAACTAACCCTAAAGCCCAAACCTTAAACCCTGAAATGCTAAACCTTAAATCCTAAACCCAAAATCCCTAAATCTTAAACCTTAAAACCAACTAATCTAAACCCTAAACCTAAACACTAAAACCTAACCCTAATAATAAACCTAAAACCCAAACCTAAACCCTAAAATCAAAACCCTAAAACCCTAAACCTAAAACCTAAACCTAAATAAAATAAAAAAAAAATAAATAAAAAAACCTAAGTCTAAATAAAATAAAACCTAAACTAAAACCCAAACCTAAACTAAACCTAAACCTAAACTTAAAATAAAATAAAATATAAAAATAAACTAAATAAAAATAAAAAAAAACCTAAACTAAACTAAAAAAATAAAATAAACCTAAAAATAAAAAAACATAAATTAAATAAAGGCTAAACATTAAAATAAAAATAAAATAAACTTAAAATAAAAAAATAAAAACTAACTAAAACCTGAACCTAAAAAAAAAAAAAAAAACCATAAAGTAAAACATAAAAATAAATAAAAAATAAAACCTAAACACTAAACTAAAAAAAAACACTAAACCAAAAATAAATAAAATAAAGTAAACATAAACCTAAACTAAGATAAACTAAACTAAAATAAATAAAACCTAAACCCTAAACCCTAAACCCTAAATCCTAAACCTAACTAAACCTAAACCCTAAAACCTAAACCCTAAAACCCTAAACCCTAAACCCTAAAACCTACAACCCTAAACCCAAAACCCTAATCCCGAAACCCTAAACCTTAAACCCAAAACCCAAAACCATAAACCCAAAACCCTAAAAACCTAAAAACCTAAACCTAAATTACATAAAACCTAAAAATAAAATAAGTAGAAAAACCTAAGCCTAAATAAAATAAAATAAATAATAACCGAAACTAAAACCTAAACCTAAACATAAAAATAAAATAAAATAAAAAATAAAAACTAAAATAAAACAAATTAAATAAAAACCTAAACTAAATTAGAAAATAAAATAAACATAAAAATAAAACCTAAATGTAAAATTAAAATAAAATCAACTTAAAATAAAATAAAATAAAAACCTAAACTTAAACAATAAACCTAAAAATAAATAAAAATTAAAACCTAAACCATGAACTAAAAAATAACCTAAGCCTAAATAAAAATAAAATAAACCTAAACCTAAACTAAAAAAAATAAAATAAAATAAATAAAAAACTAAACCTAAACCTAAAATAAACTAAACCTAAACCTAAACATAAACTAAATAAAATTAAATAAACTAAAAATAAACCTAAACCTAAACTAAAATAGAAAAACCTAAAAGTTATACCTGAAATGAAAACCTAAAACCTAAACCTAAAAGAAGTAAAATAAAAACCAAAACCTAAACCTAAAAATTAAAATTAAAAAAAAAATAAACTAAAAAATAAACATAAACCTAAACCTACCAATTTCTTTAATTTTTTTTAAAAAAAACCCTAAAACCTTAACAGTTAATCCTAAACCCTAAAACCTAAGCCCTAAACCCTAAAACTAACTAAACATCAAAACCCAACCCTAACCAACCCTAAACCTAAAACCTAACCTTAAACCCTAAACTTTAAACCTAAACCCTAAACCCTAAACCTAAAACTAAACCTTAAACAACAAATAAAACCTAAAACTTAAAACCTAAAGTTAAACTATAAACCCTAAACCTAAAATAAATAAACCATAAGAAACCTAAACTCAAAACCTAAAGCTAAAAATAAACAAAACTTAAAACCCAAATACTAATCATAAACCTAAACCCTAAACCTAAAATAAAAAAAAACCCTAAACTTAAACCTTAAACCCTAAAACTAAAATAAACTAAACTAAATACAAAAACCTAAACCTATTAAAACCTAAACTAAAACCCTAAACCCTAAACCCAAAATAAACCCAAACCTAAACCTAAACCTTAAACCCTAAACTAAAAAATCTAAAAAAACCTAAATAAATAATATAAAATAAAACAATAAAAACCTAAATAAAATAAAAAAATAAAATTAAAACCTAAAAATAAAATAAAAAAAAATAAACTAAATAAAAAAAATAAAAACTAAAATAAATAAACATAAAATAAATAAATCAACCTAAAATAAATAAAAATAAAATAAAAATAAAACTAAAATAAAAACCTACCTAAAATAAAAAAAAAATAAACTAAACTAAAATAAATAAACTAAACCTAAACCTAAACCTAAACCAAAATAAAATAAAACTAAAATAAACCTAAACCTAAACTAAAAAAAACCTAAAAATAAACACGATACACACCTTTTGTGGATCATAAATATTAATAAACAGAAGATTATCTTACCTCCATTACTTTTTTTGTCCAATGGATTATACAGCTAAATAAATAAAACCTAAACCCTTTTAAGAGATGGCCCCTTTCACTTGGACCCATTGAAATCAAGACTCCTTCTTATTAAGTCAATGGTTGAAATAGGGCTTAATCCTAACCAAAAATATTCAAAAAATAAATTCATGTAAAAAAGTTGATAACTGCTTGCTGCCCTTCTCTAAGGTCCATGTTTTAATCGATGGCATGGAAGCACCAACTTTGGGAATGCAAAATGATGACACATTGAGAGGCAAAGAAGGTATGAGATGTATCTTTCCTCTTAAAAACTACTACTAAAATATAGGCATGATTCATCAAACCGTTCCTCCACTCCCTTTATAGATCAAACATTTCATGTCAATTAGAATAGAAACATAAAAAGTACAATACAAATATGATGTACTATTCTTCCGATAAGATCATTTGAATTAACCATGCAATAGTTCTCTAACCACTTTTAATTCTAGTTCAAAGTTTCCTTCTCCCTAAATTATAAAATAAATGATAAACCATTAATGAGACTTAATAACTAAGAAAATAAACATAAACCTAAACTTAAACATATAAAATAAATTAAAATAAAACCTAAACAAATAAACAAAAAATAAATAAACTAAATAAATAAAAATAATAACCTAAAATAAAATAAATAAATCTAAACTTACTAGTTCCTTTAATTAAAAATAAACCCTAAACCTTAAAACCATAAAAACTAAAAAAAAACCTAAACCTAAACTAACTAAACTAAACCTAATAAACTAAATAACTAAACCTAAACCCTAAACTAACCTAAATAAACCCTAACTAAACTAACTAAATAAACTTAAACCTAATAAATAAAAACCCTAAATAAACCTAAACTAAACTATAAACTAAACTCACCTAAACCTAAATAATCTAAATAAACCTAACCCTAAAACTAAACTTAAAACCTAAACCTAAACCTAAACCTAAAATACTAAAACCCTAAACTAAAGTTTAAACCTTAAATTAAAACCTAAAACTTAACTAAACTTAAACCTAAAACCTAAAATAAAACCTAAACCCTAAACTCTGATCCTAAAATTTAACCTAAACCTAAAATCCTACTAAACCCTAAACTAACCCTAAAACCCTAATAAACCTAAACCTAAACCTAAAACCCTAAACCTTAAAACCATAATTAAACCCTAAATCTAACTAAAATGTAAACCCACCCTAAACCCTAAACCCTAAACCCTAAACTATAAACCCTAAATCCTAAACCATTAACCCTAAAAACCTAAAAACATACACTTAAATTAAATAAAACCTTAAAATAAATAAATGAAAGATCCTAAACCTAAATAAAATCAAAACCCAAACCTAAAAAAAATCAAAACCTAAAAAAAAAAAAATTAAAAAATAAAAACTAAATTAAAATAAAATAAATGAAAACCTAAACTAAACTAAGAAATAAAACAAACCTAAAATAAAAAAATATAAAAAAAAATAAATAAAATAAAAAAATAAACCTAAAATAAAATAAAATAAAATAAATAAAAATACCTAAAATAAAATAAATTAAAATAAAATAAATAAACTAAAAAAATAATAAAATAAATATAAATAAATAAAACTAAAATAAATAAAAACTAAAATAAACCTAAAAAAAAAAAAAAAACCTAAAATAATAAAAATAAACCAAAACCCTAAACTAAAAACCTAAATAAAATAAAATAAAAATAAAATAAAAATAAAACTAAACCTAAACTAATAAAAAAAAAAATAAATAAACCTAAACCTAAACTATAAATAAACCTAACTAAAGAAAAATAAAAATAAAATAAATAAACAAAAAAACCTAAATATAAAATAAAATAAAATAAAATAAATAAACCTAAACCTAAATAAAAATAAAATAAAAAATAAAACCTAAATAAATAAAAAACTAAAAAATAAAATATAAATAAATAAACTAAAATAAAATAAAATTAAACTAAATAAAAAATAAAACTAAAAATTAACCTAAAAAATAAATAAAATAAAAAAACCAAAAATAATAAAAAAAAATAAACCTAAAATAAAATAAAAAAATAAAATAAATAAAATAAACCTAAACCTAAAATAAAATAAATTAAAATAAATAAAACTAAACCTAAATAAATAAACCTAAACCTAACCCTAAATAAAAATAAAATAAAATAAACTAAAAAAATAAACCCTAAACCTAAAATAAACCTAAATAAACCTAAACCTAAAATAAACAAAACTAAACCTAAACCTAAAACAACCTAAACCTAAAATAAATAAATAAAACTCTAAACCTAAAATAAACCTAAACCTAAACCTAAAACTAAAAATAAAAAAAAAAACTAAAATAAATAAATAAATAAATAAATAAAAAATAAACTAAATAAAATAAAAAAATAAAATAACTAAAAAAATAAAATAAACTAAATAAACTTAAACTATATTTAATTTTTAAAAAAAACCTTAAACTAAAACCCTAAACCCTAAACCCTAAACTAAACTAAAAAAAATAAATAAACCTAAACCTTAAACCCTAAACCTACTAAACCCTAAACCTATAAACCCTAAACCCTAAAACCCTAAACCTAAACCTTAAACCCTAAACCCTAAAACCTAAAACTTAAACCTAAACCCTAAACCAAACTAAAAAATCCTAAAAAACCCCTAAAAACTAAATAAATAAAAAAACCTAAACCAAAAAAAAACTAAATAAAAAAAAAATAAAACCTAAACCTAAACCTAAAACCTAAAAAGGCGTAACCTCTTAAGGAATATCACCATCAACCGTGCTCTAGATCCATGGAGGTGAAGAAAAGGCGTGATTATCGTAGTCTGGGGATCTGGGAGGTGGTGGACATGGATGTGGTGGTCAGAGCAGTGGTGGTTAAGGAGGCAGGAGGAGCCACGGAGGTTACAACCGTGGTGGTGGCGGAGGGAGAGAATGGGGATATGATGGTGGATCCCACTACTACTAAGGCCGACGTGGTTCTGATGGGAACTGCAGAAATTGAAGAATGACTGATCCGATCTGCTGCTTATGGAACTGTGTCTTTAAAGTAGCAATTTTTGATTTGCTCTATGCGTGCTCATTTTTTATCTATGTCATCACTAGTGTCTTAGAAAACTTGGTGTGTTACTCGATTGATTAAATAAAAAAGAAGAAATGTTGAATCTGAATTTGTTCTCTGTTAAAAAAAAACTATAAACCCTAAATCCTAAATTAAAACCTGAACCATAAACCTAAAACCCAAACCATAAACCCTAAACCATAAACCTTAAACCCTAAAATACTAAACCCTAAACCCTAAACCCTAAATGCCTAAACCCTAAACCCTAAACCCAAAACCCAAAACCCACAACCCACAACCCAAAACCCTAAACCTTAAACCCTAAACCCTAAAAACCTAAAAATATAAACTTAAACTAAATAAAACCTAAAAATAAAATAAATAAAAAACCTAAATAAAATAAAATAAAAAATAAAATTAAAACCTAAAAATAAAATAAAATAAAAATTAAAAATTAAACTAAAATAAAAGAAATAAAAATCTACAGTAAACTAAAAAATAAAACCTAAACATAAAATGAAAATAAAATCAACCTAAAATAAAATAAAATAAAAATCAAAACTTGAATAATAAACCTAAAAATAAAACCTAAAAATAAATAAAAAATAAAACCTAAACCATAAACTAAAAATAAAACCTAAACCTAAAATAAAAAAAATAAACTTTAACCAAAACTAAAATAAACTAAACTAAAATAAATAAAACATAAACCTAAACCTAAACCTAAACTAAATAAAATAAAATAAACTAAAAATAAACCTAAACCTAAACTAAAAAAGAAAACCTAAAAATAAACACCGATGCACACCTTTTGTGGATCATAGTAGGTATTAACAGCATCGTAGAAGTTATTATCTTCAGGCCACCTAGTCATTACATTTTGTCCAATCATGGATTATATGTAAGCTCATTCATTCCGCCATAACATCAGGGACACCCCTATTTGAGAGATGGCCCCTTTCACTTGGACCCATGGAGGGAATCTACAAAGACTCCTTCTTATTAAGTCAATGGTTGAAATAGGGCTATAATCCTAACCAAAAATATTCAAAATAGCAAAGTTGACAAAAATAAATTCATGTCGCAAAAAAGTTGATAGTTGGCATACTGGTTTCGGCTGCTTGCCCTTCGTCCCTGAAGGTCCATGTTTTACAGCTGATACTGATGGCTGCATGGAAGCACCAACTAGTTGGAAATGCATTACAGATGATGACACATTGAGAGGCAAAGAAGGTATTGAGTGAGATGTATCTTTCCCCTTGTGAGACCCTAAAACACTAGGACTAGGTAGTGAATCAGGAATAGCTGTGCATGATTCATCAACTAAGTTGCCTCCCTCCTACTTGCCTCCACTCCCTTTATAGATCAAACATTTCATGTCAATAATTAGAATAGAAACACAAAAGTACAATACAAATAGTGATGTACTATACCTTATTCTTCTGATAAGATCATTTGAATTAACCATGCTTAATAGTTCTCTATGCTCCATATCAGACACTTTTAATTCAGTTCTTAGTTCAATAATTAAAGTTTCCTTCTCCCGAGGAATTAATTTCAGTAGCAATGTGTGGACAGAGAACTATTAAGGAGACTTAATAACTAAGAAAATAAACATAAACCTAAACTTAAACATATAAAATAAACTAAAATAAAAAACCTAAACTAAAATAAATAAACAAAAAATAAATAAACTAAACTAAATAAAAATAATAATCCTAAATAAAAATATAAAATAAACTAAATAAATCTAAACTACTAGTTCCTTTAATTTTTAAAAAAACCATAAACCCTAAACCTTAAACCATAAACCCTAAACACTAAATCCTAAAACCTAAAACTTAAACCCTAAACCATAAAACTAACCCTAAACCCTAAACCCTAAACCCTAAAAAACCCTAAACCCTAAAAATCCCTTAACCCTAAACCATAAAGCCTAAACCCTTAACCCTAAACTAAGCTTAAACCCTAAATCATAAACCCTAATCCTTAAATCCTAAACTCTAAACCCTAACCCTAACACTAAACCCTAAACTCTAAACCATAAACCCTAAAACCCTAAACCTTAAACCCTAAACTAATCCTAAACCCTAACCCCTAAACCCTAAAAACTCTAAACCCTAAACCCTAAACCATAAAACCTAAACCTAAAACTAAAACTAAACCTAAAGTTTAAACACTAAACTTAAACCTAAACTAACCTAAATTCTAAACCTAAACTAAACCTAAAATCCTAAAACTAAACTGATCCTAAAATCAACTAAACCTAAAATTACAAAGACTAAACCCTAAACTTACCCTAAAACCTAAACTCAAACCTAAACCTTAAACCCTAAACCCTAAACCTTAAAACCATGAATCCTAAACCCTAAATTCTAAACCCTAAAACCTACAACCCTTGACCCTAAACCCTAAACCCCAAACCCTAAATCCTAAACCCAAAATTATAAACCCTAAATCCTAAAACATTAACCCTAAAAACCTAAAAACATACACTTAAATTAAATAAAACCTTAGAATAAAATAAATGAAAGAACCTAAACCAAACTCAAACCTAAACCTAAAACTAAATTAAAATAAAATAAATGAAAACCTAAACTAAACTAAGAAATAAAACAAACCTAAAATAAAAAACCTAAATAAAATAAAAACTAAATGCAAAATAAAAATAAGATAAACCTAAAATAAAATAAAATAAAAACTAAATAAAAACTTATTCCTAAAAAATAAACTTAAAATATAACCTAAAAGTAACTAAACAATAAAACCTAAACCCTAAACTAAAAAAAATATACTAAATCTAAAATAAATAAAATGAAATAAACATAAACCTAAACTAAAATAAAATAAAGTCAAATAGTTAAAATCTAAACCTTGAACCCTAAGTCCTAAACCCTTAACCCTTAGACCCTAAACCCTAAACACTAATCATATAATCCTAATCCTACAACCCTAAACCCTAAACACTAAAAAACCCTAAACCCTAAACCCTAAATCCCAAACCCTAAAACCCAAAACCTTAAACCCTAATCTAACCCTAAACCCTAAACCCAAAAAATCCTAAACCCTAAAGCCTAAACCCTAAATCCTAAACCCCAAACCCTAAACCTGAAACCTAAACCTAAACCTAAACCTAAACCAAAAAAATAAACAAAATAAAAGACATAAACTAAAATAATTATACCTAAAGTAAATAAATAAAACTAAATAAAAATAAAAAATAAACATAACTAAAAAAATAAAATAAACTAAATAAACCTAAACCTACAGGATTACTTAAATTTTTTTTTAAAAAAACTTAAACCTTAAATCCTAAACCCTAAACCCTAAACCCTAAACCTTAAACCCTAAACCTTAAACCCTAAACCTACAACCCTAAACCTATAACCCTAAATCCTAAACCCTAAAAAACCCTAAACCTTAAACCCTAAATCCTAAAAGCATAAACCCTAAGACCCTAAAACCTAAACCCAAAATCCTAACAATAAACCCTAAACCTAAACCTAAACTTAAAGTAACTAAATAAATTAAAAAATAAACCGAAAACCTAAACCCTAAGAATGGGCAGAACCTTGACGGAAGGAATATCACCATCAACCGCTCGCTCTAGATGGCAAGTGGAGGTGGAAGAAAAGGTGATTATCGTAGTCGGTGGGGATCAAAGAGGGTGGACATGGATGTGGTGGTCTGAGCAAGGGTGGTTAAGAGGCAGGAGGAGCCACTGAGGTTACAACTGGTGGTGGGAGAGAACGAGGTGATGGTGGATCCCACTACTACTCGCATGGTTCACGGGAACTGGAGAAATTAAAGAACGACTGATCCTATCTGCTGCTTATGGAACTGTGTCTTTAAAGTAGCGATTTTTGATTTGCTCTATGCATGCTCATTTTTGATCTAGTCATCACTAGTGTCTTAGAAAACTTGGTGTGTTACTCGATTGATTAAATAAAAAAGAAGAAATATTGAATCTGAGTTTATTCTCTATTAAAAAAAACTATAAACCCTAAATCCTAAATTAAAACCTGAACCATAAACCTAAAACCCAAACCATAAACCATAAACCATAAACCTTAAATCCTAAAACACTAAACCCTAAACCCTAAACCCTAAACCCTAAATGCTAAAACCTAAACCTTAAACCCTAAACCCTAAACCCTAAACCCTAAACCCTAAACCCTAAGCCCTAAACCCTAAACCTTATACCCTAAACCCTAAAACTTAAACTCTAAACCCTAAACCCTAAAAAGCTAAAAACCAAAACCTAAAAAGAAAATATTAAAATTAAAATAAAAAACTAAACTAAAATAAAATAAACAAAAACTTAAACTAAATTAAAAAATAATAAACTTATATAAAAATAAATTAAAAATAAATGTAAACTAAATAAAATAAAAATAAATAAAAACCTAAATAAAAATAAAAATAAACCTAAATAAAAGTAAAAAACATAAAATAAACAAAAATAAATAAAAAATATCCTAAATAAACTAAATAATCCTAAACCTACCAATTTTTTAAATTAAAACCCTAAACCCTAAACCCAAAATCTTAAATCCTAAACCCTAAACCCTAAAACTAACCCTAAACCCTAAACCCTAAACCTTAAATAAAAGTAAATAAAGAATAAATGAAATAACCCTAACGCTAAACCCTAAATCCTAAAATTAACACTAAACCCTAAACCCTAAACCCTTAACCCTTAACCTACAATCCTAAATCCTAAAACCTTAACCCTAAACCCTAAACCCAAAAAATATCCCTAAACCCTAAACCCTAAACCCCAAACCCCAAACCCTAAACCCTAAACACTAAAAACCTAAAAAATTTAACCTAAACTAAATAAAACTTAAAAGTAAAATAAATAAAAAAACCTAAACCTAAATAAAATAAATAAAATAAAATAAGATGAAAACCTAAACCTAAACCTAAACTTAAAACTAAAAAAAATATAATAAAAAATAAAAACTAAAATAAAATAAAATAAATATTAACCTAAACTAAACTAAAAAAATAAAATAAACCTAAAAATAAAAAACATAAATAAATTAAAAACTAAACCTAAATAAAAATAAGAAATCAAATAAACTTAAATAAATAAAAAGTAAACTAAATAAACCTAAAACTACTAATTTTCTTAATTTGAAAAAAACCCTAAACCCTAAACTTAACTTAAAGTAATTAAATAAATTAAAAAATAATCCTAAAACCTAATAAACCTAAACCCTAAGAATGGGCATAACGTTGATGGTAGGAACATCACAGTCGGCCAGGCTAAGTCCAGATTCAGCAGTGGAGGAGAAGGTGGAGGCGACAGTCATCGTAGTGGTGGTGGGGGATCTAGAGGTGCTAATGGATATGGAGGCGGTGGTTGAAATGGTGGTGGTTATGGAGGTAGGAGGAGCACGAGGTCAGATTATGGCGGTGGCGGAGGGATAGATCGGGAATGATGGTGCAAGCTGCTACTCAAGAGGATAGGGTGGATCTGATGGGAACCGAGAAACCGCGACCAAATGTCGCTTATGGAACTGTTCACAAGAGAGAGATGGTTCTAATTATCTATGGTTTCTGATTTGCTCTATGCATGCTCATTTTTAATCTATGTCGCGCTTGTGTCTTAGAAAGCTTGGTGTGTTACTTGGTTGATGAAATCAAAAAGAGGAAATGTTGAATATGAATTTATTCTCTGTTAAAATAATAATAATAATAATAATAATAATAATAATAATAATAATAATAATAATAATAACCCTAAACCCTAAAACCCTAAATTCTCAACCATAAACCTTAAAACCTAAACCCTCAACCATAAACCTACAACCCTAACCTTAAACCCTAAACCCTAAACCCTAAACCCAAAACCCAAAACCCTAACCCTAACCATAAACTATAAACCCTAAACCCTAAACCCTAAACTAAACCTAAACTCTAAACCAAAAACCATAAAAACCCTAAACTGAAGACTAAATCGTAAACCTTAAACATTAAACCCTAAACTAACCCTAAACCCTAAAATAAAAACCCTAAAAACCCTAAACTCTAAAGCCTAAACACTAAACCCTAAACCCTAAACCCTAACCTTAAACCCTAAACCCTAAACCCTAAACCCTAAAATCCTAAACCCTAAACCATAAACCTTAAATGTTAATCCTAAAACCTATACCTAAACTAAATAAAACCTAAAAATAAAATAAATAAAATACTTAAACCTAAAATAAAATAAAATAAAACAAACTAATATAAAATAAATTTAAATAAAATAATAAAAACCTAAATTTTACTAAAAAAATTAAATAAACTAAGAATAAAAAACCTAAATAAAATAAAAAACTAAACTCTAAATTTCAAACCCTAAACTCTAAACCCTAAACCCCAAATACTAAAACTAATATAAACTAATATAAAATAAACTAATATAAAATAAATTTAAATAAAATAATAAAAACCTAAATTTTACTAAAAAAATTAAATAAACCTAAGAATAAAAAACCTAAATAAAATAAAAACTAAACCCTAAATCCCAAACCCTAAACTCTAAACCCTAAACCCTAAATCCTAAAACTAAACCTAAACCCTAAACCCTAAACCTACAACCCTAAACCCTAAAACCCTAAACCCTAAACCCTAAAACCTACAACCCTAAACCCTAAACCCTAAACCCTAAAACTAAAACCTAAACCTAAATCTAAACCTAAACTTAAAAAATAAACTAAAATAAAAAACCTAAACTAAAATAAATTAACCTAAAGTAAATAAACAAAACTAAATAAGAACAAAAAATAAACATAAATAAAAATAAAAAATAAAATAAAATAAAATAAATAAAAAATATGCTAAATAGTTACTTAATTAAAAAAACATTAAACCTTAAATCATAAACCACCACAAATACAAACCCAAACTACCTTACCCTAAACCCTAAATCCTAAGCCTAAACCCAAAACCTAAAACCTAAAATAATTACTAACCTAAACCCTAAAAAGCAAACCATAAAACCACAACTTAAAACCTTAAACTACAACACTAAACCCTAAACCACAAACCCAACCCTAACCACCAAGTAACTAAATAAATTAAAAAATAAACTAAACCTAAAACCTAAAACCACAGAATGGGGGAACCTTGGCCAGCGGGAACATCACCATCAGTAGTCTGGGTCTAGATTTGGAGGTGGAAGGCGAGGCCAGTGTATCATAGTCTTTGGTGGGGATGGAGGTCTAGTGGACATGGAAGTGGTGGTCAGAGTAGTGGTGGTTATGGAGGCGGGAGGAGCGATGGAGGTTATAGCCATGGTGGTGCCGGAGGGAGAGATCGAAGATATAATGGTGGATCTCGATACTCGAGAGGTCGGAGTGGTTCTGATGGGAACTGAAGAAATTGAGGAACGACCGATCCGATCTGCTACTTATGGAACTATGTCTTTATAGTAGAGATAGTTCTAGTTATCTATGGTTTCTAATTTGCTCTATGCTTGCTCATGTGGTCCTTGTCTTAGAAAACTTGGTGTGTTACTTGGTTGATGAAATCAAAAAGAAGATAATTTGAATCTGAATTTATTCTCAGTTAAAAAAAATAAAAACCCTAAACACTAAACAAAAACCTAAACCATAACCTAAAAATAAAACCCTAAAACCTAAACCATATAAACCCTAAACCCTAAACCCTAAACACAAAACCACCAAACCTAAACCTACAAAACTTAAACTGAGCCAAACCCTAAACCCTAAACCCTAAACCACAAAAAGCTAAAACCTAAACCTAAAATAAAAAAAACTAAACTAAAATAAAATAAATAAAACCTAAACTAAACTAAAAATAAAATAAAATAAAATAAAACTAAACCTAAAATAAAATAAAATAAACCTAAACTAAAATAATATAAAAACTAAATAAAAATGAAAATAAAAATAAAAATATAATAAACTAAAATAAATAAAAAACAAACTAAATAAACATAAACTTAATAGTTTACTTAATTTTAAACAAGTAAAAAAAATAAAAGATAAAAAAATAAAATAAAATAAAACCCTAACCCTAAACCCTAAACCCTAAATCCATAAATCCTAAACCTCAAACCCTAAAACCCTAAAACCTAAACTAAACCTACAAAACCTAGACCCTAAGCCCTACAAACCCAAACTAAACCCTAAACCCTAAACCCAAAACCTAAAAAACTAAACCTAAACTAAATAAAACCAAAAACAACAACAACAACAACAACAACAACAACAACAACAAGCCTTTATCCCACTAAGTGGGGTCGGCTTCCTGAATCCTTCATCTCCATTGTGTCCTACTTTGTGTCAAATTCTCATTTAATTCAAGTATACTAATGCCATTTTTTATACAACTTGACCAAGTCTTTTTAGGTCTACCTCTACCTTTCTTAACATAAGGCAAATCTAATGCATCTACTCTCCTAACCAAGTCATCAGATGGTTGATGCTTTATGTGGCCAATCCATCTAAGGCGACTCACTCTAATCTTATCTGCCATGGGAGCTACTCCAACTTTTTCCCGAACATACCATTTTGCATTTTATCTCCAAGAGTAAAGCTACTCTTCCACCTATGCATTCTCATCTCTGTAACAGTTAACTTAGTCTTATGCTTCTCTTTTATTGGCCATTATTCTACACCATAAGTCATTGCAGGTCTTACCACTATCTTATAAAATTTTTCTTAAGTTTAAGTGGAACTTTTCTATCACACAACAAGCCAGATGCATTCCTCCACTTAAACCATCCAACTTGAATTCTACTAATAACATCTCCATAAATTTCACCATCATTTTGAAAAATAGAGCCTAAATATCTGAATCGCTCACTCTTATTAATGACTTGTTCACCTAATGTCACAACACTACCACTAAAACTTCTACAACTAAAATTACACTCCATATATTCAATTTTAGATCTACTTAAATGAAAACTTTTAGACTCTAATGTTGACCTCCATTATTCAAGTTTCTCTTGGACTCTCTCTCTAGAAGAATGTCATCAACTAAAAGCATACACCAAGGTACATCTTCCTATAAATGCCTAGTAAGAACATCCATAACTAATGTAAAAAAGATAAGGGCTTAAAGCTGATCCTTGATGCAATCCAACTGAAATAAGAAAATATTTTGTCAATCCTCCTTGTATTTGGACACAAGTAACAGCTATAGTATACATATCCTTAATGACTTGAATAAAACCAATATTAACTCCTTTCTATTCTAGAACACTCTAAAGAACATCTCTTGAAACTTTATCATAAGCTTTCTCTAAATTAATAAATATCATATGTAGATCCTCCTTACTTTCTCTATACTTCTCCATCAAACCTCTTAACAAATGTATAACATTCGTAGTAGATCTACCTGGCATGAAACAAAACTGATTGTGAGAAAATTTTGTACCACATCGTAACCTATGCTCAATTACTCTCTCCCATAACTTTAATGTGTGACACATTAACTTAATTCCTATATAATTTGCACACTCTTGTGCATCACCTTTATTCTTAAATATAAGAACCAACAAACTCTTCCTCCACTAATCTGGCATCTTTTTAGTCTTTAAAATAACATTAAAAAGATTGTAAGCCAAGAAATTCCTTAATCTACTAAACATTTCCACACTTCTATTGGAATATCATTAGGTCCTACTATTTTTCCACATTTCATTTTCTTTAAAGCTTCTCTAACTTCAGATTTACTAATACAGCGATAAAAACAAAATTCCCTATTTTTGTTTAGGGTAATAAGGTTGCTAAAATCAATCATACTTTTAGATACTTCATTGAAAAGTTTATCAAAATATCTCATCCACCTATTTTCAATATCCTTTTCTAAGAAAAGCACTTTATTATTTTCATCCTTAATACAACTCACTTGAATTAAGTCTTTACTTCTCCTATCCCTTTGGTTGGCTAACTTATACATATATCTTTCACTTTCTTTGGTATCTAATCTATTGTATAAATCACTAAAAGCTAAATTTTTTGCATCATATATTACTTTTTTAGAATCTCTACATGCCACTATATATCTTTCCCAATTTTTCTAGTTTTTACATCTAAACCAAGTTTTATAACATTGTTTCTTTTTTCTTATCTTTTCTTGCACACATTGACTCCACCACCAACTATTTTTATTAAAAGAAGCTTTTCCTTTTGATTCTCCAAGCATATTTTAGCAACATGCTTAATTTCACTTGCTACTTTTTCCCACATAACATTAACTTCCTTATGAACATTTCAAATTCTAAGTTCTTGTAGCTTGCTCTTAAAAATATTTTTATTTGTGTTCTTTAAGTGTCCCCATTTAACCCTAGGATAATAATTTGATTTATTTTTCCTCTTACAATCTTTCATTTTATAATCTAAAAATAACAATTGATGTTGGGTACTTAAACTTTCACTTTGAATGACCTTACAATCTTTACAATCTAAACGATCTATTTTTCTTATCATAAAATAATCAATATGTGTTTTACTAGCTCCATTTTTATAAGTAATAATATGTTCATCTCTTTTCTTAAATAAAGTAATAGCAACTACAAAATCATAAGCTAAAGAAAAATATAATGTAGTCCTACCTTCTTCATTAGTCGCTCCAAATCCATAACCACCAAGAATACTTTTAAAATCTTTTACCACTCTACCAACATGTCCATTTAAATCTCCTCCAATAAATATTTTTTCTTCAAGAGGTATCTTTTGTATTAATCCTCTAATTCCTTCCAAAATTTTCTTTTGAGCTTACATCCAAACCTACTTGAGGAGCATAAACACTTATAACATTGATAATCTTAGTATCAACAATAATCTTTAAAGCTATAATTCTATCTCCACATCTTTTCATATTTATAACATTATCCTTCAAACTTTTATCTATAATCACACCTACACCATTTCTAGTTTGGCTTCTACCTGAATACCAAAGTTTAAAACCTAAACTATCAAGCTCCTTGGCCTTCTCTCTAACCCATTTAGTTTCTTGAACACATAAAATATTTATCTTTCTATGACCCATAATATATATTAATTCCATTAATTTATAAGAGTACTTGTATTCCAAGTTCAACCTAATTCTAGTTTCATGGACTAACTTCTTTGCTTTCGTCCATAATGTGGAACCCTTTTATTTAACAGCACAGTCGTAGTGGCCCTTGCACATTTTTTTCTATTTAAGCCATACTACCTGGGACCCCTAGCATTAGCACAATGATTTAAAGGATTCATGTCATGATTATTTGACAAGTTTTACACTGGCTATCGACTACATGTCGCAACCCTCAACTTTTCATATCCGGACTTGGGACCAGTAAAGGTAGTGTTAAAAACCTAAACTATAACCTAAACCTAAAGCTAAACCTAAACCTAAAAATAAAATAATATAAAAAATAAAAACTAAACTAAAATGAAATAAATAAAAACCTAAACTAAGCTAAAAAAATAAAATAAACCAAAAAAAACCTAAATAAAATAAAAACTAATTGTAAAATAAAAAAATAAACCTAAAATAAAAGAATATAAAAACTAAATAAAAATCTAAACTTAAAATAAACAAATTAAAATAAACCTAAACCTAAACTAAAATAAACTAAAATAAAATAAATAAAACCTAAACCTAAAATAAAAAAACCTCCCAAAACTAAATAAAATAAAATAAACTAAAAATAAAACTAAACCTAAACTAAAAAAATAAAATGAAAAAAAACCAAAAGTAAAACCTAAACCTACTAAGAAAAAAATAAAAAAACCTAAACCTAAACCTAAAAATACAAAATAAAACCTAAACCTAGAAAATAAAAATAAAACTAAACTAAAAAATAAACATAAACCTAAACCTAAAAATAAACTAAAATAAAAAAGTAAACTAAACTAAATAAAATAAAAAATAAACTTAAATAAATATAAAATATAAAATAAACTATAATAAATAAAAAATAAACTAAATAAACCTAAATCTATCAGTTTTTTTAATTTAAAAAAAATCCCCTAAACCTTAAACACTAAATCCTAAACATTAAACCCTAGAACTAATCCTAAACCCTAAACCCTAAACCTACAACACTAAATCCTAAACACTAAACTAAAATCCCAAACCCTAAATATAAATAATAATAAAAAAACTAACCTAAACCCTAAACCCTAAACTTTCTGGGCCTCCAACCCAAACCCACCCAAACCCTAAACCTTAAACCCTAAAACCTGTAAACCCTAAATTCTAAACCCTTCCCTAAAACTACAAACCCTAACCTAGAAAAAAACTTAAACTAAATAAAACCTAAAATAAAAAAAATAAAACCTAAACCTAAATAAAATAAAATAAAATAAAACCTAAACTAAACCTAAACCTAAACCTAAAACTAAAAAAATAAAATATAAAATAAAAAATAAAACTAAACTAAAAATAAATAAATAAAACCTAAACTAAATAAAATAAAATAAAATAAAAGAAAACCTAAATAAAATAAAAACTAAACTTAAATAAAAATAAAAAATAAAATAAACTAAAATAAATAAAAATAAACTAAATAAACCTAAACCTACCAGTTTTCTTAATTTAAAAAAAAAACCCTAAACCATAAACCCTAAACTTTAAATCCTAAACCCTAAACCCTAAACCTATCATAAAGTAATTAAATAAATTTAAAAATACTCCTAATCCCTAAAACCTAATAAACGTAAACCTAAACCTAAACCCTAAGAATGGGCAGAACCTTGATTGTAGGAACATCACCGTCAACCAGGCTCAGTCCAGATTCGACGATGGAGGCGAAGGTGGAGGCGGTGGTTATCAGAGTGGTGGTGGCGGATCTGGAGGTGCTGGTGGATATGGAGTTGGTGGTTAGAGTGGTGATGGTTATGGAGGCAGGAGGAGCATCGAAGGTTATAATCATGGTGGTGGTGAGGGAGACCGAGGATATGATGGTGGATCACTTCTCGAGAGGCTTGGTGGTTCGATGGGACTGGAAATTGAAGAACGATCCATCTGCTGCTTATGAAACTATGCCTTTATAGAGCGGTTCTAGTTCAAAGGGTTTTAATTTCTATTCGTGGCATTTTTTTATCTATGTCATCACTCGTGTCTTAGAAAACTTGGTGTGTTCCTTGGTTGATGAAATCAAAGAAGAAATGTTGAATCAAAATTTGTTCTATGTTAAATAATAATAATAATAATAACCCTAAACCCTAAACCTAAAACCTAAATCCTAGACCTTAAACCCTAAAAACCCTAAACCCTAAATCTTAAACCCTAAACCCTAAACCTATAAACCCTAAACTAAAAAACCCTAAACCCTAAACTAACCCCTAAACCTCTAAACCTAAACCCTAAACCTCCCTAAACCCTCTCTAAACCCTAAATCTCCCTCCCTAAACCCACCCTAAATCCTAGCCCTGAGCCCTAAACTTCCCATAACTAAACCTAACTGACCTGGACCTACCACAAACCTAAAACCCAAAAGCCTGAGCCACTGACTACCAACCCTCCTAAAAACCCTAAAGCCAGGCCCTAAACCCAACTATGGGCTAATATAAACCTAAACCTACCCAAACTAAATAAAACTAAAATAAATAAATTACATAGGCTTAAAAGATAAAATAAATAAACTAAATACTATCACTTTTTGCTTTTAAAAATACCATAAACCTTAAATCCTAAAACTCATAAAGCCTAAAGCTAAACTACCTACCCTAAACCCAACCTAAAACCTAAACCCCCAAACCTAAACCCTAAACCCTAACCCTAAATCCTAAACCTTAAAAGCATAAATGCTAAGACCCTAAACCCTAAACCCTAAACCCTAAACCCTAACCCTAAACCCTAAACCATAAACCCCAAACCCGAAGCTTAAACATAAAGTAACTAAATAAATTAAAAAATAAACCTAAACACTAAAACATAATAAACCTAAACCTGAACCCTAATAATGGTATCTCCTTCTAATGGAGGTCTGGAATATTTTTTGTTAGTACTGCTGAGCTTTGGTTTCCCTCTAGTTTTGGTGGCTCTCTCCTCTTGTTGGTCTCCTACTATGTTGGCTTTAGGATGGCCTGGTGATTGGCTAGCTTCAGAGCTTACTTGTTTGCCTTTTTTCCTTAGCCTTTTTTTTATGATGGTTTATTTGGTTGGTGGTTGCTTGATGATTGTGGTATTTTCCAACCTTTTGCTTTTGGTTTTGGCTATCTGGCATTATGATTATTGGTTGAGCCTGGCTGTGGGCTTTGGTCCTTCCTAGGCTGAGTTACTCTCTCTAGAGCTGTTACCTACCATCTAGTTTTTGTTCCCCTTTTCTAGTTATGTTTTGATGCTTTTTTATGTTGTTTTCTGTTCGCTGATGGCCCATTGGCTTGTCATTTCTTTCTATTGTGGGATGAACCTATATGTGGTTTTGGTTGTTCTTAGCTATGTTGCTGTTTCTACTAATTTCTACTGCAATGGTTAGTTGGATGGCCTTGATGGCTGGCTACAGCTGTGCTATTGGTTGGTGGATCTACAGAATTTTTGGAACTTTACCTTTGGTCTTTGTTTATTTTGGGTGGCTTTGATGGTTGCCATTTCTTGGCTGCTGCCTTGTTTAGTTGGTTGCTTTGCTCTGGATTGGCTTGATGTTTTTCCAGTTAGTTTCCTATTTAATCTTGATGATAGATATTGGAACTTGGCTAGCTCTTGGCTATTTGCTATTTTGGTTTAATCGAGGTAAGTTGGCTATGATGGCTGGGATGTTCCCCCTATTATCCTTTTGGCTGGTAGCACCATATGTGATTGTAACCCTTCTTCTGAAGTTTGGATGCCCACATATCATGTTGCCCCTTGAGATGAATGTTACTGAACCTGAGCCTTATCTAAGATTTTTATCATTTTGTTCCTTTTGTGTACTTAGCTTATCTCTATCTTAAGTTCTTTGCAAGTTTGTGGCAGGTTTTGGGCCTATAAGTGGTTTTTACATCTCTTAGAATATTTCAGGATATAGATGGCATGGCTGCCTTTTTTTGGAATTTTATGCTATTTCTTTCTTAGTTTTTGTCTTTCCTTTCTTTTGCTTTGGTTTTCTTGTAATAGGTAGGGAGTCTATCTTTTTAGGCTAATTGTATCTCTTTGAGCAATAGTTTAGAGATTTATCCCCTTTAAGGACCTTGTATCCCTTTGCTTTTAACAATAAAATTTTCCCACTTTTGATTTAAAAAAAGTGGCGGTTGGGATCTGGAGGTGCTGGTGGATATGGAGGTGGTGGTCCGAGCAGTGGTGGTTATGGAGGTAGGAAGAGCAAAGGAGGTTACAACCGTATGGTGGCAGAGGGAGAGATCGGGGATATGATGCTGAATCCTACTACTCGAGAGTCCGGGGTGGTTTTGATGGGAACTGGAGAAACTAAAAAATGGTCAATCCGATCTGCTGCTTATGGAACTGTCTTTACAGTAGAGACAGTTCTAGTTATCTAAGGTTTTTTATTTGCTCTATGCGTTCTCATTTTTTATCAATGTCATTGCTTGTGTCTTAGAAATCTTGGTTTGTTACTTGGTTGATGAATTCAAAAAGAAGAAATGTTGAATCTGAATTTGTTCTCTATTAAGAAAAAAAAAGCCAAAAACCTTAAACCCTAAACTAAAATCTGAACTCTAAAACTAAAACCTAAACCCTAAACCCTAAACACTAAACCCTAAACCCTAAACCCTAAATACCCTAAACCCTAAACCCTAAACCCTAAACCCTAAAATGCTAAACCCTAAACCCTAAACCCTAAAACTTAAACCCTAAACCTTAAAACCTAAACCCTAAACCCTAAACCCAAAAAAACCTAAACTCCAAACCCTAAACCCTATTCCCTAAACCCTAAACTAACCCTAAACCCTAAAAGGCTAAAAACATAAACCTAAACTAAAAAATAACCTAAAATAAAATAAATAAAAAATCCTAAACCAAAAATAAAATAAAAAAATAAAATAAAATAAAACATAAACTAAAACCTAATCCTAAAAAAAAAAAAAAAAATTAAATTAAAATTTAAAAAAAAATAAAATAAATAAAACCTGTAACTAAAAAAAAATAAAACCTAAATAAAATAAATAACTAAACCTAAAATAAAAATAAAATAAATGTAAAATAAAATAAAATAAAAACTAAATGAAAACCTAAACCTTAAAATAAAACCTTAAAATAAATAACAAATAAAACCTAAATAAACTAAAAAAAAACCTCAACCTAAAATAAAAATAAAATAAACCTAAACCTAAACTAAAATAAATAAAACCTAAACCTAAACCTAAACCTAAAATAAACTAAACCTAAACCTAAAGCTAAATTAAACTGAACCTAAACCTAAACCTAAACTAAAAAATAAAACCTAAAATAAAAACCTAAAACTAAAACCTAAAAAATAAATAAAAAAAATCTAAACTAGCCTAAAATACAAAATAAAACCTAAACCTAAAAAATAAAATAAAACTAAGACTAAACTAAAAAATAAACCTAAACCTAAACCTAAACCTAAAAAATAAACTAAAATTAAAAACCTAAACTCAAATAAATAAAATAAAATAAATAAAAATAAAAATAAACCTCAACAAAAATAGAAAATAAAATAAACTAAAATAAATAAATAAAATAAACTAAATAAACCTAAACCTACCATTTCACTTTACTTAAAAAAATATAAAAAATTAAAAAAATAAAAAATAAACCCTAACGCTAAACTCCAAATCCTAAACCTACAACCTTAAACCCTAAAACCCTAAACCCTAATCTATGTTAACAAAATACCTTAAACACTAAACCTTAAACCCTAAACCTTAAACCCTAAACTAAAACCTCAACCCTATACCTAAAACCTAAACCCTAAACCCTAAAAAGCCCTGGCCCTAAACTATACTGACCCTAAACCCCTAAACCAAACCCCAAACCCTAAACCCTAAAACCTAAACCTAAATAAAAAAATAAAATAAAATAAAATAAAAACATAAACTAAAACCTAAACCTAAACCTAAACCTAAAAAATAAAATAAAATAGAAAATAAAAACTAAACTAAAATAAAATATATAAAAACCTAAACTAAACAAAAAATAAAATAAACCTAAAAAAATAAAAACTAAACCTAAAATAAAATCGAAATAAACCTAAGGTAAAATAAAGTAAAAAATTAAATAAAAACCTAAACCTAGAACCTAAACCTTAAAATAAATAAAAAATAACACCTAAACCCTAAACTAAAAAAAAACCTAAACCTAAAATAAAAATAAAATAAACAAAATAAAATAAACCTAAACCTAAACAAAAATAAACTAAACTAAAATAAATAAAACCTAAACCTAAACCTAAACGCAAACTAAATAAAATAAAATAAACTAAAATAAACTTAAACCTAAATTAAATAAACTTGAAAAAAAACCTAAAATAACAACCTTAAACTAAAATTAAAATAAAAATGAAAAAAAAGTATAAAAATAATAACAACATAAAAAAAAACATAAAAATAAAATAAAAACCTAAAATAAACCTAATAATAAAATAAAACCTAAATAAAAAAAAACATAAAAAAACTAAAATATAAAATATATAAATAAAAATAAAATAAATAAATAAAAATAAACCTAAATAAAATAAAAAATAAAATAACTAAAATAAATAAAAATAAACTAAATAAACTAACTAAATAAAAAACCTATAAACTAAAATATAACTAAAATAAACCTAAAATAAAAAACATAAAACCTAAACCTAAAATAAAAAAAAACCTAAAATAAAATAAAATAAACCTAAAAATAAAATAAAATAACACTAAACTTAAAGTAAATAAACCTAAACCTAAATAAAATTAAATAAAATAAAAATCTAAACTAAAATCAAATAAACTAAACTAAATAAAAATAAAATAAATAAATAAAATAAAAAATAAAATGAACTAAAATAAATAAAAGTAAAGTAAATAAACCTAAACCTAGTTTACTTAATTTAAAAAATTAAAAAAACCTAACTAAATCCTAAACCCTAACTAAACCCTAAACCCAAATCACAAATCTTAAAACTAAACCTACCTAAACCTAAGCTATAAAACCCTAAACCTAAACCCTAAACCTACAATAAACCTTAAACCACAATAAACCCAAACCCTAAACTAACCCTAAACCCTAAGAATGGGTGAACCTGATAAACATCATGATTAACTAGATAAGTTGCAAAAGTGGAGGTAGCAGTTATCATAGTGGTGGTGTGGGATCCAGGTCGTGGATATGGAGGTGGTGGTCGAGAAGTGGTGGTTATAGGTAGGAGGAGTGATGAGGTTATAGCCATGGTGGTGGCGGAGGAGTGATTAGGGATATGATGTCGGCAAGAGGGGTGGTTTTGATGGGAACTTAAGAAGAATGATCCAATCTACTACTTATAGAACTGTGTTTATAGTAGAGAGCTTCTACTTATCTAGGTTTTGATTTTCTCTATCATTTTTTATCAATGTCATCACTTGTGTCTTAGAATATTGGGTGTGCTACTTGGTTGATGAAATCAAAGAGAAGAAATGTTGAATCTGAATTTGTCCTCTGTTAAAAAAAAATCTTAAACCCTAAACTAAAACTTAAATCCTAAACTTAAAACACAAACCATAAACCCTAACCCCTAAAAACCCTAAATCCTAAACATTATATCCTAAACTTTAAACCCTAAACCCTAAACCCTAAACCATAAACCCTAAAACCCTAAACCCTAAACTATAAACCTTAAACCATAAAACCTACAACCTTAAACCCCAAACCCTAAACCCAAACCCTAAACCCTAAACCCTAAACCATGAATAAAGATATCGTTAGTAGTAGATCTGAAGAATTACATAATCCTAACATAGTTATGGTAAAGAAAATGTCTTCATGAGACTTTACCTGGACTATTAGAGATTTGAATACCCTAAACCCTAACCCTAAATCATATTATAATACCATATATTATAGTATAATGTAGCATCATATATTTGAGCATGTAGTGATGTGATGTTATAAGATGTTTTGAAATAAATATTTTGGTATATTTTGTATTAATATAAATAATAAACATATTGATTTAATAAATCGATGATAAATTTTTGTTAAATTTGAAGCAAAAATTAGGGGTTAGTACCAAAGGTGTGCTATACTTGTAGTATAAAAGTAAGATTTTATGTTCAAAATGAATATTATATGTTGTAGCATGTTATAGTGTATTATAATATAGGGATAACATAAGTGATCATGCATTATAGCATACTATTAATTACTACTTGTTGTTTAGCATATTTTAGTTTGTTATAGTAGATGTAGTAGAGTTTGTCTGGTATAATTCATAAAATACTAATTTATATCTGAGATGATGGGATTTGGCCAAATTCAAGTTAAGCTTTAGGGAACAACATTAGGGTATGCTATGGTGTGTCATTTAATCAAAAGAATGGAATTTTGAATCCAAAATAAATGTTCATTTTCAACCAAATTTTATAATTTTTTTTTAAGTGATTCATTTTAATGTGTAATGTAAGATAATATATTCTATGAAAGCATATTAAAATATAATGTACATAATATAACTTCACATATACATGAATTAGGTGGTGTGTTTCTAAATATTATTGTACATTTTAGTATGTTTTACTTTTGTTATAATACATTGGGTTAGAACTCAAAAAATGTTAATTTGAAGGTTGAGATGGAAGAATTTGGCCAAATTCATAACACACCAAAAAACACCAAAATTATGCTATTTTGTACCATTTCTAATGGAAAAATAATTATTTTACATCCAAAATGAACATTATTCAAATTTTGAGAAAATTTTGTTATTTGTTTCTTTTAACTGATTCTAATGAGGTGTAATGTTAGACAATATATTATATTATAGCAAATTATCATATAAAATCATATATTATAATATAATATAGTGTTTTAATTCACTATATATGTTTAGCATGATATTGTATAGTTAGTTTGAGCTTGCACCATCATAAATCATAAAATGTTGATTACAATGTTAAGATGTAATTTGAATGAATACATTGTCGCTTTTGGTAAAGTATTAAAGGTGTGCATAAGAAAAAAATAAGATTTGATGAGAATTTTATGTCAAGGACATGGAGGGAGATCCACTAGGGATCACATGCATTGGACATGACATGTGAGGGTCTATGTCGATGGCATAGAAGAAAACTTTGGGATAAGGTTTGAATTTGATTTGATTATATGATTTATGGAAAGAAGATTCACTGGGGATAAGAATCTATAATCCACCAGAGATTAAGATCGAATTGACTTTAGTTTGTTTTGTTTTAATTGATGTGGAGGCATATTGGGGAAGCAAGTTGGGCTATCCACCAGGGATTGGGATTTGAGTTTGATTTCAAAGATTTGTTTGGGGATGTATTCACTAGGGATAAGAATTTGGTTGGATTTCTTTGATTTAGACTCTTGAGGAGTTAATTTTACTACCTGAGGTTTTGAATTGGATTTGATTGCTTGACTTGTTTATATATGATTTGGGGCTCCACTAGGGAGAAAGGTGTGATTTAACTCCACTGGGGAAAATCATATTGGGTTTAATTTAATTTGAGTTAATGTATGGACACACGATGCATGATGGAAACCACTATATCACTTGACCTACCTCAGTTTATAAAACTAAAGGGATAGTCTCTAACTCGGGTAGAGCTAGCCAACCTAAGGGGTTTCCTTTCGGTGTGCAATGGTTGTGCTAGGAAGAAGTTGTAGCAGACTTACATCTTCCAAAGTGAGAAACAACCACTGGGGTGACCTGTTGGATGCACAAAAAATCAAACCTGACCTAGAGTGACTACTGAGTGAATGCTACTGGGAACTTATGTCAACTCAAAAGTAGTCAGGATTAATTTTATCTTAATTTCATGTGATTTGATATGATTTGTTTGGTTTAGTTTGATTTCAAGTTGTGGGAATATCCGCTAGGGATGTGAGCTTAGTCAAATTTGATAGATTTAATTTATGAATCATGTCGGTGTGTGATGGACCCAGTAAAAGGGGCTATATTAGACTTATCACACAAATCCAAAGGGATAATCTACTAGCCATAGAGTAAACCTAAGTGGTTTTTTTTATGTGCTGACTCTGCTAGGAAGAAGGCGTAGCAAACTTACATCTTCTAAAGCAAGGAACAATTGCTGGGGTGACCTATTAGTAGCACAATAAATCAAACCCAACTTAGGGGCGACTACTGAGTGAATGCCGTTGGGGACTTATATCAACTCAAGAGTGATCAAGCGATCCATATGGGAGTTTTGTTGACACTGCCCTAAAGATAAGATACCTACTTGGAAAAAGGTACCACTAGGGGTTTTCTCCTAATCCACAAGTGAATATATATTTTGTTATATGTTGGCATGGACCCTGTTGGTGTGCGAGGGACCGCACTGAGAAGGGGCTATATTTGCCTTGACTTGTCTCAAATTTACTAGACTAAGGGAGAATCTACACATCCATAGGATGGATTCTCCAACCACAGGGGTGGTGACTAAGAAAGGGGAACTGTCCAATCTGATAGTAACCTGGGTAATGTCTAAATGGGGTCTTAAAGAACGTGATCTAAATATAGTGCCCATATGGGAGGTGCTGCTAGGGGCATTATCCTGAGCCTTGGAAAAGAATTCCTATAGCTGTAGGTGGCCAACTCAAGGAGAAAGCATAGCAGACTTACATCTACCATGAGTGGTGTATCTTAAGGTGCGAACTAACCAACTAAGGTGTATCATGCATGAGTGGTGTATCCATTAGCATAGTGAGAACCAATCAACTATGACATCCATGTGCAATGATCAATTTGGAAAGAAAGCATGTAGGCTTACAACTTTCCAAGTGATCATCGATAGTCTGTTGTTGGTGGGATGTTATCGACCTAAGAGTCTAGCAGGAGCCCAGGAAGGGCTGGACCTCTTAAGTAGTCAGGTAAGAGTTGCTAGGGGACTTATCCTAAATCTTGAATATACTCGACCTAGTTAGTGCACGAAGGCTAATCTAAGAAGAAAGTGTAGCAGACTCACATCCTCTTAAATGAAGCCAACATGAGGTAGCTTACTGGCCACATAGTAAAGCTTACCAAACTAACAAGGTGCTCGTCGGTGTGTAGTAGCCAAGTAAGGAAGGAAAGCATAGCAGACTTACATCCTCCAAAGCAAGAAGACCACTAGGGTGACACACTAGCAGGTAACGTCGACTGACCTAAAGCGACTATTGAGTGAGTCTTTCGGGTATTATAACTTCAGTGACCTCAATTAAAATAGATCTATGGTGTGTCATTTAATCAAAAGAATAGAATTTTGAATCCAAAATAAATGTTCATTTTTCAACCAAATTTTATAATTTTTTTTTGTAAAGTGATTCATTTTAATGTGTAATGTAAGATAATATATTCTATGAAAGCATATTAAAATATAATGTACATAACAATATAACTTCACATATACATGAATTAGGTGGTGTGTTTCTAAATATTATTGTACATTTTAGTATGTTTTACTTTTGTTATAATACATTGGGTTAGAACTCAAAAAAATGTTAATTTGAAGGTTGAGATGGAAGAATTTGGCCAAATTCATGGCACACACCAAGAAGCAACACCAAAATTATGCTATTTTTGTACCATTTCTAATGGAAAAATAATTATTTTACATCCAAAATGAACATTATTCAAATTTTGAGAAAATTTTGTTATTTGTTTCTTTTAACTGATTCTAATGAGGTGTAATGTTAGACAATATATTATATTATAGCAAATTATCATATAAAATCATATATTATAATATAATATAGTGTTTTAATTCACACTATATATGTTTAGCATGATATTGTATAGTTAGTTTGAGCTTGCACCATCACAAATCATAAAATATTGATTACAATGTTAAGATAATGTAATTTGAATGAATACATTGTCAGGCATTTGGCTGAAGTATTAAAGGTGTGCATAAGAGAAAAAAATAAGATTTGATGAGAATTTTATGTCAAGGACATGGAGGGAGATCCACTAGGGGATCACACATGCATTGGACATGACATGTGAGGGGTCTATGTCGATGGCATAGAAGAAAACTTATTGGGGATAAGGTTTGAATTTGATTTGATTATATGCTTTATGGAAAGAAGATTCACTGGGGATAAGAATCTATAATCCACCAGAGATTAAGATTGAATTGACTTTAATTTGTTTTGTTTTAATTGATGTGGAGGCATATTGGGGAAGCAAGTTCGGGCTATCCAGGGATTGGGATTTGAGTTTGATTTCAAAGATTTGTTTGGGGATGTATTCACTAGGGATAAGAATTTGGTTGGATTTCTTTGATTTAGACTCTACTGAGGGAGTTGGTTTAATTTTACTACACTGGAGAGGTTGGTTTTGAATTGGATTTGATTGCTTGACTTGTTTATATATGATTTGGGGCTCCACTAGGGAGAAGGGTGTGATTTAACTCCACTGGGGAAAATCATATTAGGTTTAATTTAATTTGAGTTAATGTATGGACCCTGTCGATGCATGATGGACCCACTAAGAATAGGCTATATCAGCCTTGACCTACCTCAGGTTTATAAAACTAAAGGGATAGTCTACCGGCTACGGGGTAGAGCTAGCCAACCTAAGGGGTTTCCTTTCGGTGTGCAATGGTTGTGCTAGGAAGAAGTCGTAGTAGACTTACATCTTCCAAAGTGAGGAACAAGGGGTGACGTTGGATGCACAATCAAACCTGACCTAGAGTGACTACTGAGTGAATGCTACTGAGAACTTATGTCAACTCAAAAGTAGTCAGGATTAATTTTATCTTAATTTCATGTGATTTGATATGATTTGTTTGGTTTAGTTTGATTTCAAGTTGGGAATATCCGCTAGGGATGTGAGCTTAGTCAAATTTGATAGATTTAATTTATGAATCATGTCGGTGTGTGATGGACCCACTAAAAAGGGGCTATATTAGACTTATCCTATCTCAAATTTACAAATCCAAAGGGATAATCTACTAGCCATGGGGTAGAGCTAGCCAACCTAAGTGGTTTCCTTTTCGGTGTGCATTTCTGGGAAGAAGGCGTGTAAACTTACATCTTCTAAAGCAGGAACAATTCTTTGGGGTGACCTATTAGTAGCACAATAAATCGAACCCAACTTAGGGGCTCTTGAGTGAATCGGGACTTATATCAACTCAAGAGTGATGGCGATCCCATGGGAGTTTTTGTTGCCTAAAGATAAGATACCTACTTGGAAAAAGGTACCACTAGGGGTTTTCTCCTAATCCACAAGTGAATATATATTTTATTATATGTTGGCATGGACCCTGTTGGTGTGCGAGGGACCGCACTGAGAAGGGGCTATATTTGCCTTGACTTGTCTCAAATTTACTAGACTAAGGGAGAATCTACACATCCATAGGATGGATTCTCCAACCAGTGGTGACTAAGAAAGGGAAGCTGATCGATAACCAGGTAATGTCTAAATGGGGTCTTAAAGAACGTGATCTAAATATAGTGCCCATATGGGTGATGCTACTAGGGGCATTATCCTGAGCCTTGGAAAAGAATTCTATAGTTGTAGGTGACCAACTCAAGGAGAAAGCATAGCAGACTTACATCTACCATGAGTGGTGTATCTTAAGGTGCAAGAACTAACCAACCTAAGGTGTATCTGTCTGCATGAGTGGTGTATCCATTAGCATAGTGAGAACCAATCAACCTATGACATCCATCAGTGTGCAATGATCAATTTGGAAAGAAAGCATGTAGGCTTACAACTTTCCAAGCGATCATCGATAGTAGTCTGTTGGTGGGACGGATGTTATCGACCTAAGGAGGCTAGCAGGGAGCCCAGGAAGGATGGACTGAAGTAGTGGGAGGAAGGAGTTGCTAGGGGACTTATCCTAAATCTTATACTCACCTAGTTGGTGACGAAGGCTAATAAGAAGAAAGTGTAGGACTCACATCCTCTTAAATGAAAACATGAGGTAACTACGGCCACATAGTAAAGCTTACCATAACAAGGTGCTCATCGTGTGTAGGTAAGCAAGGAAAGCATAGCAGACTTACATCCTCCAAAGAAGACCACTAGGGTGACACACTTAGCAGCCTTGTCGGCGACCTATATTGTGAGTCTTTGGGTGTATCTCAACTCAGAGTGACCTCAATTAAAATATATGTCTTTTTTGTTTTTTTTTCTTGGTGTGCAGTTTGTGTTTGTGTTATCTCGATGAAGATAGGATGTTGCTTGGGTTCCTTACACCTACCTTAAATACATCATGGAGGATTCCCAAACAATAATACTTACAACAGGGAAGAGAATAAATTCAAAATGATATTTTCATTGATGATAATTATTTTGAAACATGATTTATAATATTTCTTTAAGTAGAGTCCGCTGATTGGAGGAATTGGGCACTCTCCCTTATGATTAATATGCTGATAAGATCCTCTTTGGTAGGCCTTCTCTATGGAAAAAGGTTCTTACCAAGTGGGTTCAAACTTGCCTCAAATTTTGCAATGGGCAACAATCGGTCTACTTAAAACTAAAATAAGCTCTCATACTTGAAAAGCTCTATGACCAACTTGTTGTGAGCTTGAATCATTTTAGCTTTGTACAACTCGAGATTTTGGCATGCCTGTAGGCATCTCTCCTCCAAACCTTTGAGCTCTTCTAACTACAACTTGGCATTCTGCTCTGTTGTGATCTTGATACCCATAGCTATCCTTAGTGATGGGAGTTGGACTTGTAATTGTGGAAGGGCTTTGGTCCCATACACTAAGGAGAAAGGAGTATACTGAGTTGGATTTTTATATGTGGCAAGGTAGGCCCACAAGGCTTTAACTAAATATTCATACCACTATCACTTGTTATTGTCGAGTGTCTTCTTTAGTATTTGGATGAGAGTTTTGTTGAAGGCTTCTACTAAATCATTTGCCCTCGGGTAGTTGATGATAGAATATCTCCAATCTATGTTATGTCTATGGGAAAATTTGTTGATCTCGGTGCTCTTGAATGCAGTACCATTATCAGAGGTAATTCATTAAGGTACTCTGAACTTATATACAATATGATTCCTAAAAAACTGGAGAAAGTGCTAAGCTATGACCTCTATGAGCAGAATCGCCTTCACCCATTTGGAAAAGTTGTCAGTAGTAGCTAAGATGAACAGATGACCCTTGGAAGAAGAAGGATCAATCAAACCCACTATGTTAGTACCCCAACACTCGAATGGCCATGAGGCCAATGTAGGATGTAGAATGTTGGGTGGTGGTGTAGGATAACACCGTGTATTTAACATTGGTGGCATCGCATGCATATTATTGATCATCAATGGCCAATAGTATCTTAGTCTCTTGATCTAGGCTTTCATCTCCATACTGGATTAGTTTTCTCCACATAATCCTGAGTGTATCTCAGTCACGATCTTAAGGGCTTTGTGCTTGTCTAAACAACGTAACCACATATGATCGAAAGATCATCGGTACAAGATACCATCCATAAGAGAATAAGAAAGTGATCTATGATTCATCTGATGGGCTTGGGACTTCTCTTGAAGTAGTTTGCCATCATTTAGGTAATCCATGAATGGTTTCCTCCAATCTAACTCCTCGTCTTTCTTGGCAATATCAACCTCCCCTTCAAGAGAGTACTTTTTGATGAGTTCAATATCAATAAGGGATAAGACTTATTTTGGACCTTTATTGATATGGACTCATCCTCTAACATGCGAAATCATTGGCAAGCTTCGCTAAAGCATACACTATGATGTTCTCTCCTTGAGGAATCTTATAAATGGTAACCTCTAGGATTTGGGCTAATAACCCATGGTGTACTTGTGGTAGTGATGGAGCTTGGGGTTTATAACCTTAGAGGACCTAGCAATTTGGTTGATAACTAACTGAGAATCCCTGAAGATGTTTATGTTCTGGATACTTAGAGTAATGGCTAACTCCAGACCAGCAATTAGAGCCTTATATTCAGCTTCATTGTTGGTGCAAGGATTGGACAAATGATATGAGAATCTCATCACATCATAGTCCAGAGTTAAGAGAACTACTCCTACCCCATACCTTTCCTGGAATTATAGATTGTGGTTCTTCTCCTCTTTGAGAAGGCACCATCAAGTACATCTCCCAGTGGTGAATGCTATCCCCTAAGTTCATGATTTGTTCATTGGGAGATCATCACTTGGAGGAAGTGGGTGTATTGCTAAGAAATCTGCTAGCACTTGTCCTTTCACCACATGAAAGGGTACGAAGGTAATGTCAAACTATGAGAGGATCATAAACCATTGTGCCAATCACCTGGATAGCATCGACCGTGTCATGAGATATTTTAGTGGATTGATCCTAGAGATTAAGTTCACCTTATGAGGAATCATGTAGTGATGTAGCCTTTAGGATGCAAAGATTAAAGCTAGGCAATGCTTCTCAATGGGTGGATTATTAGCCTAAATAGGGATTAGATGATGGCTGAGGTAGTAGAGTGTGTTTTCCTTCCCTTCATCAATGGCTTGGGCCAATAAAGCACCAAGGGTCATCTAATGCAGCAGTGTAAAGTATGAGTGGCTTTCCCATGATAGGGGCTGCTAGAACTGACAGTGTCATCAGGTAATGCTTGATGTCTTCAAAAGCATGCTCACACTTGTCATCCCACTTGAACTTGGCTTCCTTTTTGACAAGTGATGAGAATGGCTGACATCTTCCCTATATGTTGGATATAAAGTGTCTTATATATGCCAACCTCTCTTGGAATGATCTAAGTTGAGTTAAACTTTTAGGGGGGTGGCATTTCTAATATCACCTTGATCTTCTCTGGATCGATTTCAATTCCCTGGTGTCGGATAACAAACCCAAGGAATTTCCCTGAAGCTTCTCCAAATGCACACTTCAAGGGGTTCATTTTGAGAATAAATTATAATTGACCTCACTTTTGGAGTGAGTTCTCAACTTCCTCATCATAGATCTAGGACTCTTATAAACACTAAGAGCTTCTTAGTCTTTAAACACTTCTAATGATTAGGTGAACACTTAACCTAAGCCTAGAGACTTAGAAGGCTTAGCCATAGGAATAGGTTATGCCTTAGGGACTTAGGAAAACTTACCAACCCTATGGCCTAAGCCCAACCCATGCTTTCCTTCTTAAACCAAACTTCAAATTCAAATATCAATTCAAACTCCAAATCATAAATCAAATTCCAAGCCAAATGATTGAAGCCCTTGATCAAACACTTCCAAAGCCCTTTTATTTCATCTTATGGACTTAGCCTTAACCAAATTCAAATCAACCCCAATTCAATTGATTTTCTCAAATATCAATTTAATCTCAAATCAAATATTACATCATAAATCAATTCTAAATGAAACAAATCAGTCTCAAATTAAATCCAAGACCAAATTTATCTCTAAGTCTTATGAACCACTCTCATAAGCTTAGTCAAATATCAAGCTAAACTATCCCAAACTTAATTGATTTCTTTATAAATCAATTGTTCCTTCATTTATATTCACAAATATAAATGAAATCCACCCTTCAATGACCAAAATCAAATCAAACTAAATAGGTTTCCTTTCTTAGCTTTTTTGACCTACACCCATAGCTTGGTTAAATTTGCTTCCAAATCACTCCAAACTCAAGTGATTTTCTCATGAAGCATTTATATTTTCATTTATATTCCCAAATATAAATGAAATATAAATCTAAATAGCTAAAATCAAACCCAAATCAAATCAAATTTCCAATTTTAGTCTTTTTAGCCAATTTCTTGAACTTGGCTAAATGACACCCAAATTAATTCAAAACCCATGGATTTATGATTCAATCATTCCTTCAATCATTGTTCCAAATATAAATATAAACTACAATTATCAAACCAAATCCAAGTCTACTCAAGTCAAGCCCATGTTGACCCCTTTTGACTCCAAACCAATTGCAATTGGATTTATATTTCAATCCTAGGTTCATATGTGACTTCAACTAAACTTGAACCAAGCCATGAACAAGCAAATAGGCCCATTTAGGTCCACTTGACCCAAAGTGGCCAAAAGACCCTTTTGAGCTTAATTCTAATCCAACCCAAATTGGATTGAACTAAGCCCATCCAAACCTCATATCATGATCAACAATCATCCTAGGTTAATCAATTGTCTTGAATTGGGTCAAACCAAGTCAACCTAGACCATTGACCAAGTCAACCTTCAGCCCAAATGAAACCTAAACTAGCCAAAAAATACCATATGCCAAATTGTTTGAAACCTTTGATTCAAACCAATTCAAAATCAATGATTGAACATGACCAAACCCTCAATTAAGCAAAACCAAGTCCAATTGGACATTTGACCCAAGTTGACCTAAATTGGCCTAAAACCCAAAATAGGTCAAATCATAATCCAACACAAATTGTTTACAACCAATGGTTCAAGTTCATCCCAAATTGATTATTGAACTTGACCAAAGCCATTATTGAGCCTAATTTGACCAATTGGTCAACCTAACCTAACCTAACCCAAATTAAACTAAATGGTCAAATTGGATAAAATCCAAGTTAAATCCAAATTGATTCAAACCAAAGCCTATAATCATTATCAATTAACCAATGAACTTGAACCAACACCCAACCCAAGCCAATTTGGCCAATTTGGTCAAATTGGTCAACTTGACCCATTTGACCTATATGAATCCAAAAGAGCCAAAATCAAATCCAAAGCAAATTGAACCAAACCAATGACACCAATACACTCCAAATAGTCATGTGAACTTGACTCAATGCTTAGTTTGACACAATTTGACCAATTGGTCAACTTGACCCAACCTAACCTAATTTGACCTAAATAGGTTAAATCAAGCTAAATCAAATCAAATAAACTCCAAACCACTTGAAATTTGGGCTAACCCACTTTTTACCCATTTCAAATCTTCCAAAATCAAACCCATATCCAAATGACCACTTTGCCCTTAGGTCTAGGGCATCCCATGAAATAAGACACTTGCACTTTTGGTCATTTCCTTCCCTTGGCCACTTGGAACCCATTCATAGGTCCACTTAGGCACCAAGGGTGTGGGCTGACCCAAGGGTGGTTGGGTCGGCCATGACTCATGGGGAGGTGAAATCACCTCCCCATTCCCATTAGAGTGTTTCAAACCACCAAGGACACCCACTACTCCAATGAAAGCCACTCTCACACCTTCCTCCACTCATGAGAGGCCAAGTGGATGGATTCTCTACCCAAACTAAGCACTCCATGGTGACCATTTGATCAAAATGCTGAAATAATGATCACCGCCCAAGCCAAGGAAAGAGGGGTTATACCCCCTCATTCTCATTCAAACAGACACACCCACACTCGATTCAACCCCAACAGCCAAGGAGAGAGATCCCAGAGCTTCCCCTTACATTTCTTGAGCTCCCCAAAATCCCCATTCTAGATTTTACGTAAAACCAAAATAGGGGAACAAACCAGAGATTGCCATTTCCCCATTTTGTAACCAAAGTGCAATTAAATTTGCACACACCATCCTTGGACCTAGACTAGCTGAAACAAATCATTTTCCAAGCTTCCCATGAGTGGATGGTGTGGAGCGAGGGTGGAGTTTGATCAAGTGATTCTTACTTGTGGGATGGTCTTGAGCAAACCACACCAAATTAAAGCTCGTGTGGCTCAATAGGGCATCATTTCTACCAAACAAAGCTTCCTCAATCATTGGAACTATCGATCATAAGTTTCGGTGAGGTATGCCATTAAAACATATCCTTAGCTTAAAATAGGTTGGTCCTTTGTGAAGGAAACTTGCATCTTGTGTGATCTCCACCGTTGGATGTGCTTGTTGTGCTTCCCCGAAGGTGTGACATCAATTTGATCTCCATCCGAGCTCGGGTGAGCTCGGATCAAGAGACGATTGATGGACAATATTCATCTCTCACTGCTCAAGAGGAGACAGACCACAGACCATCCATTCCGCATGATTAGAACGGATGGTCCTAATCTAATCACGCATAGAACCCCTCTTTTCTCCTTCAAAACTATGTGTTT